>JABJVR010001149.1:0-19709 GCA_025773905.1 Chitala chitala
TATATATGCTACAGAACAGACCAAAGGGGTAGTATGGTGTAAATTACAGCAGTTCTGGTCGAAAGCCTCTTTAGTAAGACACACTGACTTGTTTTTCTCTTCACGGCAAATTTCTTACAAGAACAGAAGAAAAGCGACACTAGTGTCATGATAAAAAAAAAACTAAAATGAAAACACCAATACCACACTGAGCCTAAAATGAAACAAAAGTAACATATCTGCACACCTTTGTTACCATTTTAACTACCTTGTTTAAGCAATGTGATTGCTGTGTTCTGTTATGTACCATATTTGCTTTGTAACTGCTGTTAATGGACACCATTGATATTCTTCAGTGAAAACAAATTGAGACTTTAGACAGCACTTTAACTCCTAGTGCCAGAGCACTGAAACAGATGAGCAGAAACAGCCCACTTTAAACGGGCAAAGAGGCAGGACAGGCGGGCAATTATTTAGCAGCCGGCCCTCTCGGTCCCAGCCATTATTTTTCCAACAGAGACAAATAGGACGAGTCACACTCCTAAATAGAGGCATCAGAAACAGCCTGCAGCCTGCGCTCACACAACATGAGCACAGTGGTCAGAGATGGTCCTCAGGGGAGTGCCTCAGGGATACGGGGGTTCGGAGCCCACAGGCAGAGCGGACCTTCTGCCGTGATGTCGCCTGTTTAAATTTTTCCTGCCATCATCATGGATAAGAACGTGTGCATCTATCAGCCCCGTAGTTGTTCAGTCTGCAGGGTGATTCAAAGTGATTTTACAGCAACGACGGACTGTTTCTGTTCTGCTCAGATGACTTTGAGATTTTAAAGATTCACCTATACGATACGATGCTGCTGTAAATACCAGCCACTGAGACAGGCTAGTTTCATGCCACTGCAATAATTTAAATTGTCGCCTCCTTCTGGTTTTACCACATCCAGTTTTGATATCAAAATGTTGTGCATACAGACTGGCTTTTGCACTTAAAGTGAGAAAGGTGAGTGTTCTAAAATAAAACCCACACCCAAGATAAGACACCCTCCTTCAGTTCATTGAGTGTATAATTGCGCTAGACCTCCCACGTGGCACATACAGTGAGCTCACCTGCTCAGGTGGTCCTGCAGGAGGTCTAGCCGGTGCTCCACTTCGCCGTAGGTGATCTCACTGTCCGTTTCCTCCACTCCTACCACCTCGTGACACTCCTCCAACCTCTCATTCAGCTTCTGGTGGTCCCACTCTTTTCCACTCTGATCTTTCAGGGGAAACACAAAAGGAGCAACGTCTCCACATGGGGGGAGGGTAATTTATAACCCCTGAATAGAGGTACATAGCTGCAGAATGTCATTAATCTCCTCTTGCCAGTTTTATATATGGGCCTGTTGTTAGCAACTCATTAACTTTGTGCTGCTGTGTAATCTCCGAGGTCCCACTGTGGAGCGACACGTCACCGCTGACTCTTATCTCTGGCAGACACCTGTAAATGCTTGCTGTACAGTGACCAATGGGATCAATCGAGCTCCTGCTGGTGAGCGATGGCTGACTGCACAGCTTGTTGCAGATACTAACATAATAAAGTCTCAGCAGAAGTGGAAATCAGTGATGCCTGCAGCTGCAGGGCATTTCTTTAGCACTACTTAAACATCAAGGTTATTTATGCAGATGAAAGGATAAAGGAATCGCCCAAGTTGGAATGCTGGCACCAAATTACATTAGGTCTTTTGTAAAAAATTCACCATTTCAATATTAAAAGTGCGGTGAGTAATGTCATACACACAGATGGTTCCTGCATCCATTATGTAACTCCATGTTTGTGTATGTTGAAATCTCCCTGACTGATATGGCAAAGCCAAGTTCATATGCTACAGACAATACACTAAAAATAAAAACAGGCAAGCTAGAAAGTGCTAGCTCCCCGGGCACCGCATGTGGCTGGATACCCACTGGTCCCCCCAGAGGGATGGGTTAAATACAAAGAACAAATTACCCCATTAGGGGACTAATAAGGGTTAGAAAAATAAAAATAATAAATACATACATTTCTGCAGAAACATTGTATATTTTTTATGTCGGCCTTGGAAACCAAAAAAGTACAAATGAAATAAATGAAACTAATCATTTCAGAAAAATAAAATTAAACGTGTTAATGCTCTTCTAAATGCACTAAAACTGAAAGTGA
Source organism: Chitala chitala (assembly GCA_025773905.1). NCBI lineage: Eukaryota > Metazoa > Chordata > Actinopteri > Osteoglossiformes > Notopteridae > Chitala > Chitala chitala. The sequence continues at coordinate 2,158 of JABJVR010001149.1, forward strand.
AATCTAATGTGGTAAGTTGAATATAAATAAAAACTAATTAAAATTTTTAAACTATAATAACCTTGACTTGAGCTTCAGGTGTATTTAGATTTTTTTTGTAGAGGCATTTTCTGTAAATTAAATGCAAAGTTTTATGTTGGAAATTTCTTTCGTGCTGGTTTGCACATGTTCGAACTATTTATTTAGATATCTGTCTGTATAGTATACAGCCATTGTGATGACATTTAAAGCTGGGTACAAACTTTTTTTTGACACTTTTTAGTTTTCTTTGTGGCTCATTCAATTTTTAAAACAGCCTTTTTCTCATATTTTTGGACACAATCGCTCAAAAACTGAATGGGGAAAACCACAACAGTGAGAGATTCTAGGCATTATGAATAAACAAGCTGCCAAAGTGTCTAACAAAGTGTCTAACATCTAGAACCAACAACCTTCGGGTGACATGTTTCAGAAGGACATGTCTCTGATGCCTTTGGTGTTTCCTGCTCTGTACCTTACTTAGCTTGCCAATGTAAGCACTGGACTGAAAATACATGTAAAAAAACAGAATTCCATAAATATTTCAGCACGTTTGAAGGTTTGTAATGCAGTAAGTACAAAACAATGCATCGACACATCAGCCACATGTCCACTTTTCTGACTGTTTTGTTGTCAAAGTGATGTTTGGTATCACTATCATTAAAGTATTCTGCATAACCAAAAATATGTGTGCACATTATCACAAAAACCATGTTTAGGAAGTTTGTTGATAATAAACGTTCAGGTTATAAATTTGAAGGAAAAGTTTTATCATAATTTATCATAAAAAGAAAAACTTTGTAACACCCTTCCCTGTCATAACCCTTGTGCCCACTAGATGTCCCCCTGTCTCCTTTGTGCTAATTCATTGTCTCCTCGTTAGTGTTCCCCAGCCCTGTCTCATTGTATCATGGTAATTTAAACCTTGTGTTTGTATAGTGCCCTTGCTGGTTGTTTTAGCTGTAGTTGTAAACAGGACGTAGATGTGTTTCCTGGTATGCTGAGCTCTGTGTACTGCATTTGCAGAATCCTGTTGTTAGTCTCAAGCCTTAATTGTTTCCCATTATCTGTAGTTTGGTTTGGTTCTCCCTATTGTTACTCCCCTTACCTATATTTGTACCTTGTTTTGCTCCACTTTAAAGCCTCCCTTTTGCACATTCGGCCTCACCTCTCTTGCCTGCTTAGCACAAACATTATAAACTTGGTGTTATAAAGTGCTTCAAATGTAATGAAAGAAAATGACTGTGCTCCTGCTATAAAGGACTCAAAGCTACGTACCATTGGAGACCATGTCCAAGAAGTGAAAGAAACCTTCTCACCAGAACAAGTGCCAGAAAACCTGTGAGACTAAAGTCAATGGAAATTCAAAAAATAACTAAATGATAAAGTTTTAGCTTTCTCTGATAAACCGTATCAACTTTATGATGTAGTTCTGAATAATGCATGTCAGCACATTTACAAAAACCCCTTGAATTACATTGTAACAGGGCATTATACATCCATCCATTATCTTAACCGCTTATTCCTGGTGAGGGTCGCGGGGAAGCCTGGAGCCCATCCCAGACCACATAGGGTGCAGGGCAGGGGACACCCAGGGCGGGGCACCAACCCACCACAGGGGCATTATACACTCATGATTGAAAAAGGAATACCTCTGTATGATGGATTCTGCTCCACGCTGACTCTTGTTTGGATGTCACTGGTATCACTGAGATCAAGACTATGGTCAGGGTCCCAGGAGTATGCATGAGCCTGGGTGCTGAAGCGCAGGGGCCTTTGCTCCTCTTCCTCAGGGACTTTCTCCTCCTCTGACCCTCTTATGGGGAAGGTGCTTGGCTGTGTTGTAGCATCCATCTCCAGATTTCTTCTGCTGTCTCCTGTGGAAGAGCAGTAAGTCTCAAGTTCTGGGTTCTGTGTAATAGTATATTGTTCTTCAGAGCATTGCAAAGTGGGGGATGGTAACCAGGTAGGTCTCTTCATTCACAAAACATGCTCAGTAAAGATACCCTGATCATTAGCATTAGGAATGGCCAGCCCAATCTGACATAGTTTATCCATAATGAACACCATGTTAAAATAAAATTTCATAAGTGTAGTTGATATCAAATCTGCCATTAACGGACCCATGCCCATACTGCAAAAGGAGAAGGGTTGGTCCCCTGCCAAGGGGCCATAAAACCTAAGCATGAAACCAATGGAGAAAGGAATCACATTTATGTGATTATGCTACTGCATCCAGTGCTGCCAATGCGTCAGCTGGGTGCTGGTGAAAAGTGGACCACTGGCCAAAGAAGAAGTAAACTCATTATGCCAAAAATGGAAATTTGATCCGCCACATGGAATGTATGAATGGGATACCATGCCGGCGAAAAAGAAATCATCACCAGAGAACTGACCAATGGAAAGATATGAATTTGTCAGAACTGAGATTTTCTGGCTTTGAGGTGACTACCATCCAGATTCCAGATGGTAAGGAAATGATGACCCATGAGAGGACATGACTGTGGGTCAGACCACTACCTTGTCAGTGCAACTTCAACTGTAAGGCGTCTCCACCAGCCAAGATCAACTGGTCATGTCTAATGGTGCCTGCTTCCCAGCAGGATTTTAAAATCCCCCTATTGAGTCGATTTGCCCTGCTAACTCCAATGACAGCTGTGGACGGACATGAAAACAGACATTGCACACCATCCTGGAATGTGATAAGTCACTATGTCCTGCCATCCACCATCGAACAAAGCTATGGATATCTGATGCACCCCTGAGCCTGGTGGAGGAACAAAAGTGAGCAAAACCAATCAATATCTGCAACTCAACCACAAACTCTGCCAAAGACTAAAAGCAGATGGGGAAGCCTATTGGAACCATGTAGCTGAAGAACTTGAAGAGGCAGCATCCAAGCATGAATATTGCATGCTGTACTGTGCCCTCAAGCAAATGAGAGGAAAGATCAAATCAATCAACGATAAGATTAGGAAAGCATATGGAACATATGCGCGGTCAGTGACTGAGTGTCTTTAGCAATGGAAGGAATTCTTCAATTAACTATATAACCATGAGCAGCCGCAAGGAGCATTGCCTGAACCTCCACTCACTGAATTTCTGCAGACTAGTTGTACAGCCCACCACCAATGAAGTGATGACAACAATAACATCACTGAATAATGGGAAAGTGCCTGGAACAGATCAAATTACTTCCGAAGCAATTAAAGCTGGTGATGATGTCCTGCTACATCAACTTCAAGGTTTATTGGTCTTTACTTAACAGTCAGATAACATTCCGGCCATCTAAAATTGCACCATCATTGTGCCTGTTTACAAAAAGGGTGACAGCAGTGATTGTAAGAACTATTGTGAAATCATCCTCCTATCAATTGCTAACAAGGTCTTTATGAAGATTATTCAAGGCTTCAAAGACACCATGAGCAGACCAACTGTGAAGAACTAGCAGATTTCAACCAATTTGGAGCTAGTGTGACTAGACTTTTGTTCTTTGCCAACACATGGAGGAACAAATTCAATGTGGAAAACAAGCTGTCATTGCCTTCATTGATTTTAAGTCTTCATTTGATTGCACACATCGGCCAGCCTCATGGAAGGCACTGGAGAATGAACATATGCCCTAGAAACTTATGAAACTCATCCAAACGGCATACAATGGCTCTTGCAGCTGCATCTGGATTCAACATGAGCTAACTGAGGAGTTCCTTGTCAACACTGGTGTGTGTCAAGGGGATGCTGTCTCCCCACTACTTTTCAATATTGTGGTTGATGCTTTTATGAGGAAGAAGATGGCAGCCATGGCAGAGATCCTTAGCATGATTGGAGAGGCAACCACAGCATTCACGTTGCTCATGTGGCGCCTTTGGAAGAAGGCTAACATTTACCTAAACTCAAAAATCTGCCTCTTTGAAACATTGATCCTTCCAATTCTCTATGACACTTGAGATATTCCAAATGTGATGCTTACATCAGATGCTAGGGGTCTCTATCTTTGATTGCATTTGCAATGAAGTCATTTGAGACAACTGTGAACACGAACCAATGTTTGTAGATATAGTTCCATCATGGAGGTTATGGTGGTTGGGTCACATATGTAAAATGGATGCCAGACTACCACATAGTCTTCTATGGCGCAAATAATCCATTCAGTGGAAAACTCAGAGAGCAGCACCAAAGGAAATGTGGCTCAAGGAAGTTGAGGAAGACCTGATTATCCGACAATGCACCATCATTGATGCGAGGATTATTGCCACTGATCACGAAGAATGGAAGCGTATCATGAATACTCCTAGCATCTGAGCTCAAGTGGCATCCACAGAAGCATACTGGTTGAGAGGCCAGCCCCCTTCTCCAGGTACCAGCTAAAGATCTGACTGACTGACTAATACTTGGTACCAGAACACCATAGGTTGCAAGTCAATTATCAGTTGTTTAGTTTTATTATCGAATTTGTGACCATATGTGTGAAGACAGGAGCTGAGCTGTCAACTGATCACCTGGTAGTGAGTTGGATCAGATGGCAGGAGAAAATGCTGGAGGGACCTGGTTAGCCCAACTTGTGTAGTGAGGGTTTTCTGGAAATGTCTGACAAATTGAGAGGTCTTGAACTCTCATCTCTGGCAGAGCTTCTCATACATTCCAAGGGATGCAGGAGACATTGAACTGGAATGGGTGATGTTACAAACCTTGATTGCTGAGGCGGTTGAATGACCTGTTGCTGTAAGGTTGTTGATGACTGTCAGGGTGGTAATCCCTGAACCCTTTGGTGTACACTATGGATAAAAGGAGCCATCAAGCTGAAGAAAGAGGCCTTTTGAGCTTGGTTAGCTTGTGGGACTACAGAAGCAGCTGATAAATACTGGCAGGGAAAGAGGAATATGACAATGGCAGCTGTGGAAGCAAAGGCTTAGGTATGAGAGGAATTTGGAGAATTCATGTAAAATGACTTGCATTCAGCCTCGAAGAGATTCTGACCAACCATCGGGTAACTCAAAAGTGGGAACTTTGAGGATCTCCTGCTTCCTACTGGCATGCCTTCCATTGAGAAGTAGAGTGTGAGGACTCAGAGGAGGACTTTCCCATCACTAGAGCTGAGGTCACTGAGATAGTTGATATTGTTGGGATGTCTTGGCTCACATGGCTTTTCAATACCGAGTGGAGGTAGGGGACAGTGCCTCTGGACTGGTAAACTGGGATGGTAGTCCTTATCTGTAAGAAGGGGGACCAGAGGGTGTTTTCCAACTTTACAAGGATCACACACCTCCTGGCCGTGGAACAATGGACCAGCTCTTTACCCTCAAAAGGATCATGTAGAGCTCATGGGTGTTTGCCCAACCAGTTTACTTGTGTTTTGTGGACTTGGAAAGGCAAACCACATGGGAAACTGGAGAGCACTGGGAGTATGGGGTGTTGGGCCCATTATTGTGCACCACTAAGTGCCTGTATAACTGGAGCGAGAGTCTGATCAATATCACCAGTGTCATGTCAGAGTTTTTCCAGTGATTTTTCCCTGATTTTGTTCAAAATTTTCATGGACAGAATCTAAGCACAGCTAATGGGCAGAGGGTGCCTGGTCTGGTGACCTCAGGATGGCATCTTTATTATTTGCAGATGATGTCGGCCTGTTGGCTTCACTGAACAGTGACCTCCAGCGTGCTCCAGGGTCAGCACCTACAAATCTGAGGCCATGGTTCTCAGCTGGGAAAGGGTGGGTGGTTCTCTTCACATTGGGAATAAGAAACTGCCTCAAGCAAAAGAGTTTAAGCATCTTGCGATCTTTTTCAAAAAAAGTGGAGTGAGAAAAACACGAATTGGTGAAGTGTCAGCAGTCATGTGGACATTGTACTGATCTGTTGTGGTAAAGAGAGAGCTGAGCCAGGTCTGGCCTGGGAGTGCCTGGGTATCCCTGTGGAGAAGTTGGTGGAGGTGGCTGGGAAGAGGGTGATCTCTGCTTAGACTGGGCATCTCTGCTTAGATTGCTGCCCCCATGACCCGAACCCGGGTAAGAAGACGAATATAGATAGATGGAGGGATGGAAGGGTGAAGTACAAATAAAAAACAACTTGGTAACTGTCATAACGTTACCTTGTTCTCAGAACTACCCTCTGTGTTACTCATTAATGATTTCTTCCAGTTGTGTTTCACGTATCAGGAATATTGGGTGTTTTCTGTTTGACCTTTAAAGATACTTACCTTGAAAACCATGCATGGTCTTAGGCTCTTCCCAATAATCACACTAACACCGTTCATATAATTTGCCTGTTGGTACAATAGTTTGCATGCATTTAATGGAGCACTTCTGATTAAGCTGGCAGAAGTAGTTCAGGCAGAGCTTCCACTAATGTCCTCTGAGGCATGCTTTACTGTAACAGGTAGCCTGCTGTCATGGCAGAGGCCACTATTCCCACTCTGGTCCACCGTTATTTTTACTGCATCAAACAGAGCCATCAGCTCCAATGATTTTTAATGGAGGCTGCTTTGATACCCAAATACAAATCTGCACTAAAAGTAGAAAACATAAAATCACAAATGGAAAAAAGCACCTTGTGCCCCAAGGGAAAACCAGTTTGTGTTAAAATTTTGTTACTAATGAAATGTAGTTTTGCATAATGTCAGTGTAATTAACTGATCTATATATATTTACTTTAGTCACGTATTGCTTGTCTTTATTTAAGAAGTTTAAATAATACTAACAAAATGCAAACAATTCTTGTGTAGTGAACACTGTCAGAGCGCATTTAATACAGAACAAACAAACGTACCACACAGCGACTTCCGTTCAAACGACCTCTCTCCTCTGCATTTTGTATCATCCCTGTCTGAATCGCTGCTCTGCGAATAACTGGTCTGCAAAAGCGTTCACCAAGAAAAGAACAAACAAACATTAAATCAGCACTTAGTACATAATGTTTAAATTTTCTATTGAAGTCTCAGTGTTCATTTAAATATTGCATGATGTTATTGTTGAGTAAAATTACACAGGTGCCTCCCACTTTTCTGTTGTTTTTGTTTCTATGTATTCTTACCTGTAAATGACAAGAGAGTATTATTCAAATAAAATACATAATTATATGTGTTTTTATGGTTCACTGGTGACAAAATGCTACATGTACTTCACATTTTTGTCATTCATGATTACAGCAGACCACATTAAATTTAAACAGACCGCGAGGCAGGGGAAGGCCTTGTTATAAAGAAGAGATAAAGACCTTAAAAAGCACAGATGGTATAATCCACATGTTCGGCTTAGAAAGATTCTAATGTCAAGACTAAAGAACACTGTGTTACTTGGACAGCAGCAAACATTTAATTTCGCAAAAAAATTAAAATTAAAAACATGCGTGTTGATTTATTTAACATGTTACAGGATTGTAGGGAAGATTCTTGGATGCTCCATCCATGCCTGTGCTGACGTAGGTCTGTCCTCTTTATGGTGGTCTCGGTAAGGCAGTACCTTTGCGGTCTCATCTCTTAAGTTGAACGTGAGCTCCAGGTTGGTAAGGAAGTGGTCGGCGAACTCGGGGTACATGTCCAGCACTTCCAGAAGCTCATCCCTCTGAATCGTGTGCAGATCGCAGTAGCTGAGTGCGCGCACGTCTGCGCTCGACTTCCCTGGCTTGGCGTACAGATGCACCATTTCCCCAAAGATGTCGTTCTTCCCTGGGGCAGAGAGAATAGGGTTCACCCTATGTTAGATTCGGTCTGGATCCACACAACTGGCTGATGTTAATCTGACAAGTGGAAATTTGGCTTGTACGGTTAGCACAATGGTCAAAGTCCTCAGCCTAGGCTGTTTTTCTTTAACGGAATAATACCTTTAGTGACAAACCAAAATATGAGTTTAAAAAACATTTGTTGCACATAATATGGTTCCATTTATTCCAAAGAATCAGTGAATAAATTATTAATAGCACAATTGTTTAGACCTTTGTAGAGAACTCATTGCTTGAAGTCAAGGCAGCATTTAGTGGAGTCACAGGTCTACAGCATAAAAAGCACATAAAGGGTGTGAAGGTGGCCCTTTCACTGATGGCAGGTCAGCAGAAATGCCACGTCCCGCCTGGCATTTTCAGCTGAATGGCTCAGGCAGGCCCGCGCAGCCCTGTGGCCACAGGCGACTTTAACAGAGGTGCTGCGCCTCGCTGCGCCCCTCGGGCTTCCCGCGGTCCTCGAGGAGCCTGTAGCTCACAGGCACCGCTGAGGAGAGAGCAGCATAGAAAGGAGTGCAGCTGTCCAGTGTCACATCGAACAGCAGGAGGGTTCTACACACTCCTCACACCCCTCACACTCTCATGCTACACTGCAAACAGCACATATAAACATATAAGGCTAAAGGAAAAATATAATTTTATTAAAGACAAAAATTTCCATTTTAAGCATTTTAGGTTATGAAATTTTTTTATTACTTCTTTGATTAAAAAATCTATAAATGCCTCTTTGGGCAAAAAATCAGATATTGATGCCCGTGAACTGGTAAAGTGTGGCTTCCTCACCTTTCCCACTATATTAGACTGTCCTTAAATGTCATCCGTGCAGTTTTTCAGAACAGATATGCATACAGAAGAAGTTATGTATTTAAAATTAATTCTGGTAGAATCCTGCTTTGACAGCTGATGTCATTATGGAGATTTAAAAATAATTATTGGCATTAAAATTAATGACTACTGTGAGCAAAACAAAAGCTGGGTCAGGGCTTGTGCGTAAATGCAGATGAGCTGCTTAGGGCAAAAGTGAATTTTGTGCTCACAGTGTAGACCCTGTGGCTGCCCTTTATATGCCAGCAGCTTTGGTTGTAGAGCTTTCATTGTGTGAAAAATGGGCCTTTTAATTGAGGCTTATCCAGCTGCACACACTTATTTGTTTTTGAGAGACACAGAGTCAGATGGGAGCATTACTCACACCAGAGACCTGGGGACTGTTCACTCTCACTGTGATTGGTTGCAAGAAGCTGTCAATCATATGAAATTAAAAATTCAGCATCTCTGCACTTGGTTGCCCTTCTTTCTTCTCTTCCCTTTGATTTGAAAAAACGGTGCCTCCTCTGCCCACATGTTTGCTTTTCGTTCTGGAACACATATGATAAAGGTTTGGACTTGATCAGAGTTTTAAAGGGCTCTGCAGTAATAAGTTTGGAAAAACCGTTTGACCTGAAGCATTAAAGTACGCTAATGTGTGCAGAGTGCAAAACATTTACAAACGGTAAGCTAACCAGAGAAGACATTCTTGAAACCAAGCATAAGATGGTTATAATATGACCTACTGAAATTTGGAAAAGGTAAGATTGTTGGCTATTGACTGAAGAGTGGGAGCATAACAGGACCTGTGGATACTGTGGGCTGTTTACGTGCCACAGTTAGGGTGTCCCATGAATGGAAGGACATGAGAAAGACCTCCAGGAAGCGGGCCGATGGTGGATGGCTGCAGGGCACTGGCGCACATGGACAATGTCAGACATACACAGAGGTGCTGTAATAGGACAGGCAAGGCATGCAAATGCCTGAGGCCCCAAGCTGGAAGGTGGCCTTTGAGGGCAGTCAATTGTGTAGTACATATTGCAATGACCAATCTGCAGAAATCCCCTTGAAGCATTTTGCAGAGGGCCTCCAGAGTCTGCAGAATCACCCCCAGATATACAGACTTGTACTGGCCAACAGACTTGCCACAGTGCAACAACTGACCAAGAAGCTTAATCTAGGAACATCTAGGGCTGTGTCTGAGACCACCGTCCAATGAACCCACACTCCTACCGACCATCTGTGAGAGGACCTTGACCTACATGTTCATCATATGGATGCCCCACTGAGGACCCTTGATGCTCTATGAGAAGCTCTGGTGTCACCATGGCACAGCATCCCTGTGGAAACCTTCAGACGCTTTACTGAATCAATGCCTCACTGAACAGCTGCGGGACTGGCAGCACAAGGAGGTCATACCACCCACTAAGGGGGTGTTTGTAACATTTTGACTGGACGGTGTAAACATCCATAGTGTAGATACCATCACACCTCTAATAGAGAGAAAAGCATGTTCAGAAAAGGCTCTAAGATCCAGGCACACTAGCAGCCAGTGATCATGACACATCAGCTGTTATTAAACTGTGACAAGAATATCTTATTTATTTTGAGAGCTCAGTAGCACTTTTGCTTTGTACAGCACTCCTACGTTTACCAGAATGTGAAACTGATGGGTTTCTGGAAAAATAATGGAACAAATAATGTTTTAAAAATAACAAATGTCATTTGCGAAAGCTTTTACAGCAAACAAAGGAAGGAGGCCAGGAATACAGAACACAGCAATAAAAAATGTATTGGGTTTGATCATGTGTCCTGATAGTATCTCCCCTAGTACAATATGGCTGTTTACCCTAAAAACAAAAGGAAACACAATAATGAAAAAATATATATTGAAGCTGTTTTACCATAGTTTAATTGCTTTTGTGCTTAAGTAAAATACCTGCATGCCACACAGAAGACTGTGTTTCGTTCCAGGCAAATCAAACATCTCCTTGCAATTATGGGTCAGAAGGTTCACAGTATTATGTTTGGTTTGGGAAACCCTAAGGCAAGTCCTACACATCTGTGTAGTCAAGCCCCTAAAAGAGGCTGATGCTCAACTCAACACCCTTCTGACATCCCTTTACCCCCACCCCCCAGAAAAAAACCTAAAAATGTAATTAAATTCATTTGCACAGTTCATAAAAACAGACCCCTGTCAACAGCAACTAGCATTATACTAAGACCAATGTTCCAATTATGCAGGCGTTTCCCCGTCAGTGACCACACTTTGACATAATACCTTGAGTGTAACAATGCCACATGTTCGTAATGTTTGCAGTTCTCCACTGTATGACCCGAGCTGTTTATTTACACTTTACACTGTTGCTGTCTTGCTGAACCATATCTTAAATTCTTAAAAGCAGCAGGACATGAACAGTAAGAGGTATGGGTCTATACTTTTCTGATTATGCTGGTTGTTGTGACTGGACATTAAAAGTGCACAGAGTGACAGAGGAAGGTCTTCCTTCTGAGCCTTCACTGGAATTCCTTTGTTCCTACAATGCTACATCATCAGGGGAAAAATTCAATATTGTATTACTGTTCTTATTGTCAATAAAAAAAAAATATTACATATAATCTTGCCACAAGCCAAACGTAGCTCTAAATCACACAAAATGCTGTTATTGGTCCTGGATGTGGTTGTGCCCTTTGATGAGTGGGTTGAACGGTGTGTGTTTAAATGCAATGAAACGAGTTGTGATACTCCATATTGGAACATGTTCTGAGTTATCAGATGTAACAAGATCATGCTGCTGGGTTGTAAGTTCAGTGTCTATCGGTAATAATTTACAACAGCAGGTAGTAATCAATTATGGATGAAGTCGCATCCAGAAAAAAGACACTGATTTATAACACCTGCTTAGATCAAAAAATCCACAGTATTCTGGAAAACAAACACGCTTACCTAGTTACAAAGCCTTCCTGCCTATGTACGGGATGCTGAATCTGTCTTTAAATCCCAAATTAACACCTATTTTTTTGGTTCAGCCTCATCATCATCATGCGCCGCTGGTGCATCGCCCGCATGTGTCTGCAGCAGGTTGCTGTGTTAGATTCGCTGACACAAAGTGTTGCATCATGGAGGTGGCCTACAGAGATGTACCCCACACACATGGACGGACTTCACAGTGACATTCAAAATGAAGCAGTCCTTAAATTAATTCCGTATTGCATATTATATTCTCTTCGGGTAGCCAGTCAATCTTAGACCCCCAGAGAATTTTTGTTCTCCACACCATGGACTTTTTTGTTCCTCTCTTTTGGTGTTGTCTGGCTTTATTTATTTTTTTAGCTTTTATTCCAAAAGCTGTAGTTCTTTTCTAATAACTTATTTGATTCCAATAGCTGCAGAGCTCCTTCGAGGCAACTCTGTTGAGAAAAGTGCTACATAAAAATAAATTGAAGTGAATTCAACTGAACACATTTAGTCAGTGCCACTGCGCAGCGGTGAAAATAGTAAGCTAAAAAACAACTGCCATCTATGGGTGTAAATGCACGGAAAACACTGAGCGTCCCTCACCCAGAATGGCCACAACGATGTCATCCTTCAGGATCTCGATTGAGCCACGGGACAGAAAGTAGAGGGCGGTGAGCACATCCCCGCTGTGGACCAGTGTGTCCCCCGGAGGAGCATGCGTGGTCTTGAAACGTATAGCGAGGGCACGCAGGCACCCTTTGCTTGCCCCCCGGAATGCCTTGCAGTGCTGCAGCAGGCTCTGGTTCAGGTGTAGGCAGATGTCAGCCTGGAGGCACTCAGGGAAGCCCTTTAAGACCTGGCAGGAGAACAGGCCGGGGCGTAGCCACAGTGAGACAGAGCAGCTAGGCAAACCCAATGGTTACACACAAAGCCTGATCTCGCTGGATGAAAACAGGAGCACATGGGACCCTGTGTGTTCCTCACAGTGTTACTGCACGTGGATTTCCAGAACATTCCGCTGAACTAAGGAGAGCCCATCAGTCAGCTGCTAGACTCATCCTAGACTGCATGCTTGAATGGAGGTTTTTGTAATGGGTTTAAGTTAAAAAAAGGGTCTATGTTTATATACAGCACTGCTGTCGTACCATCAAACGGACACAGGCTGTTGTAATCGTCTCTCACCAAAAAAGTTGGGTGTCAGTGTTTTCAGTTACCTCTTTGGCAAACCTGTCACTTAAATGTTTTTTCATGTGTGAACCCTACCACACTCTTCTCAAGATTATGGTAGATGTCTATTATAGTTTATACATGCAATGTAATGCTACGTAAAGACTGAATGACATTTAACCCACTTTATATATACTAAAATGTCTAACAGTTTTTTTTATTAAAACGCAAAATTATCAAACTAAATTTATTTAAATTTATGAGCAACAAAAATCTAAGATGTGTCTGATTACTTTACTGACAGACGAGTAACGTTTTCCCTATCTGGAACCTGAGGTTATTTATCACTGTTCACTTACACTCCACCATGCAGGCGAATCCACTGAATTAAACAAAAGCCCCCTGCAGTGAACACCATCACAGCTACACTTGTGCCGTTAATGGTACAACTGCTTTGAGCATGTGTCGTGGTTCCCATATTTTAGCAAGGCACTGTGTGCGCACTGTAGATGTTCTGACTGGGAGAGACACCATGAGAACAGAATCCAGAGTCCCACTCTAACGCACCTGTCAGAACTGGCACCAAATGTCCTGAAAGTTTCCCACTTCACTCTGCACACAGTCGTTATAGGATGGCACTTAGCCCATTCAATACTTATCACCACATTCATTCATTGTAATATTTCAACAATAAAATGCATCAATTCACTGCCTTAATTTCAGCAATATGGTATTTTACATTATAATTCATGTTTGTCAGTATGATATATTTGCATGGCCAGTGTAGCCTTTCATATGCCAGACATATTAGGGTAGCGAGACGAAGTTTTTGCCAGGTAATATTGTATATGTATCATACTCGAGATTTAAAAATGAATGTGTACCTGTAATGAGAATATGTCAAAATGTTGGACTAAATTATATCAAACGTTACAGTTATGCATTGTCATGACAATACTAACAAAAATGCAGAAAGTCATGGTACCGTTTCTTCATTTTACTGTGCACTTGTGTAACTGACACATACAGAAGTTGCCTTTGAACATGTTCTGAGTCTGTGTCAGACTTCCATAAATCAAGCGCTACAGCATTGTAATTCATGTCCACGAGCACACATGCAAATAATTCAATTTGGGACAGCCTGTGCAGAATGTCAATTTAAAATGCGAATTGGGAATGAAGGCTGCTGAAAGAGTTTTCATGTGGAAAGGGAAAAAAAAAAATGAAAAGGAAATGTCTGTTTTTTGGCAGGAGCGGACGTCTGTCAGACGCACGGCCGTCGCTGCCGTATCCAGGCGATCTGAGGTGCGCCGGGAGAGGGGGCTGGTGAAATCCGTCCGATTAGTCTGGGTTGCTCATGTGATGTGAACACACAGAGACCGGCTCTAAAAGAAGCACCGCCCCAGCAACACACCACCCAGCGCTGACGTATGTAGACTCCCAGCTCAAAGCGGGTTCCTTAATTAGAAACACACGTGCACATGTTTGAGACCAAGGAATTCACATGAGATGGTATTCTAGGATTCGTTTCTTTTTTTTTTAACAAACAGGCATGACTGAGACAATAAACAAGCTCTTGAGCTGAAATGTTTCTTGCAAATGCTAAAAACTGATTTCCACCTTTTGGATTTAAAAAATTCTAACCGAAGCCTCGACAGACAACACTTGTGTGCGAGTATTTTGGCTCACAAGATAGCGTAGAAGTAATTTAGCACGTATATTTGGACAGATAAAGTAGTTGCTTAGGAAAAAGATTATTCAAAAACATTACATTTTATTTTGAGGAAAATACCTCCTGCTCTTACCGGAGTGTTGAAGAAATTTCCATTCAACATGAAGCAGGCAGAAAAAAGATAAGTGTGTTATAAGAACATTGAACATACACATAAGGCAGAGAATTTAATGGAAGCCTGACATGCTCTTCACAAAAAAAAAAACAATCCACAGTGAGGCGCTTGCTATACTAAAGCATCTCTGAAAGCTCTGTGACTTACAGAGATTTGAGACATTTAATGCTTAGTGCAACACAAGGAAAGAAAAGAAAAAAAAACACTTAGCCTTAGAAAGCACTGGGTAAGAAGGAGTGAAATGTGTGGACAAATGTACCATGTTCATGTCGATGCCGTTGGTGTAGGTCCAGGCGTGCTGGAAGTACTCCTCGAGTCGCTGGCGCAGGGGGTTGGGGATCTGGTGGAAGCGGATGAACTCTCGAACCCGCAGCATCTGCATGTGGTACCTGGCCGTGCCCGAGTAGAGGCGCTGGATGATAGCCGACACGTTGCCGAAAATGCTGGCATACATGAGGGCTGCGGAGAGAGAGGAAAGTGTTGCTCACCTTTCTCACGGGTTCAGGTGGATTATCACCTGCCATGATTAGTTGCAATCAAGTTGATTAGCACCTACTATAATTAGCACACGCATGAGTTTCGTGTGGGCTGTACGTTGGAGCTAACTCCTTGGAGCTTGTGGAACATGTCACAAAATGACGAAAGATTGCAGGTTGAAGC
Organism: Chitala chitala; assembly: GCA_025773905.1. NCBI lineage: Eukaryota > Metazoa > Chordata > Actinopteri > Osteoglossiformes > Notopteridae > Chitala > Chitala chitala. The sequence continues at coordinate 17,325 of JABJVR010001149.1, forward strand.
CATGAGCAGGAGACTGTAAAAGAGGTATCTCCAAACCCACGCCACCATGACAACTTTCCCTTTGTACCAGGCTAGAGGATTACTCTGGTAAATTAAAAAACCAATTTCCAGTCTCTTGACTTTACTTCAGAAAATGACATTTTTTACACCTCATGTGCTCTGCTCTACTGCAGAGACCTTTCTTGGGCTCCTCAGTAATACTGTCCTCTAAAAAGCAAATAAATGTCTAGGAAGATAAAGCTTTTCAAACTACTGTAACCATACCTGTATAAAGTAAATAATAACAGTCCTACCATTAAGTGAATTTACTTTGCCTAGAAATGATTCTACTAACTCGTACTTTACAAAGACGAAAGGTAACATGCAACAAACCAAAACCTGTTAGAAACCTTAGATGAAACCTCTGATAAACCAACAAAGGAAACCCATAGTCAGCCCCTTTCAGGCGTTTGAATCGAAGTGCGGCCAACTGCGTGCAAGACTCACAGCCGATGAGCATGACGCAGATGGAGAAGACCTTCTCGGAGTTGGTGTTGGGCGACACGTTCCCGAAGCCCACGCTGGTGAGGCTGCTGAAGGTGAAGTAAAGCGCCGTCACGTACTTGTCCTTGATGGACGGCCCGGAGCTGGGGTCGCTGTAGTTGTACCGCTTCCCAATGGACACGCCCAGGTTGTCCAGCCAGCCGATCCTGTGCTCCAGGTAGGGCTTCTCCACGTTGCCGATGGCGTACCAGATGCAGGCAAGCCAATGGGCGATGAGGGCGAAGGTGCACATGAGTAGCATGAGCACGGCGGCGCCGTACTCCGAGTAGCGGTCCAGCTTGCGCGCCACGCGCACCAGCCGCAGGAGCCGGGCCGTCTTCAGCAGCCCGATCAGGGTTGTGGTCTGGGGAAACACGAGGGTGAGGAGGTGGTCTATTACCGATTATCAGCCAGACAGGAGTGTGGGCCTTGTTAAATCAGCCGCTCTGCTTCACTCACTATGGTCAGTAGAGCTTGGTGCTTTCACAGGACAGTGAGCCCAGAAAATGCGCTGCGTACGAAAATCACTGCGCTTATAAAAAGATCAGCACAAATCACCCTTCTGTGAAAGACTGAGATGACCCAAAGCGCTCTCCTCCCTGCAAAACCAGTATACATTTAACCTGACTGCAGATCTATCATGTTTTTAACCAAAAGGATTAATTTTAAATTAAATTCTCATGAATTAGAGTGTTCTTGCTGCCCCAAAAGTTAGCCTTTGCCACTCAGCTGTAAGATCTCATTGTGCACCCTGCATCTGGCTGACTTGTGTCAAAATCGCTCATACTCTCTTATAATACAAAACATGAAAAGACGACACTTCTCTGGTCTCCAGCAGATGACTAACAGCCACTACAAGCAGGCCTGTGCTGTAATTACAGCACTCCAACTGACAGACACTCCATCTGCAACCATTCATTTAACTGGCACAGTAAACATAGTGCCTAACACCTGCTTAAAGTTGTGTACATGTTACATACCTACTCTGACAGAAGCCCAGATCAAAGCTTTGGCCAGTATATGTAGGTCATGACAGATGGTGCTTATGTGGCTGGTTACCCTCTGATCAACCTCCAACCTGGAGAACCTCATATAACCATGTCAGGAGCCAGTTTACCTGTTTTGCTTGTCTTTCACTTGTGCAAGACCCCAGGGCAGCTGAGGTACACATGCATATACATGTGGATAACATGCTAACTCCGCACACACGGAGATGACAGCCAGATCTGACCCCACGTTTCTGGCACTGTGGGGCATCTACACTACTCTCTGAGTGAAAGGTCAGTCAGTCAGTCACTATACCACTGCATCCTGTTAAGGGTCATGGGGAAGCCTGGAGCCCATCCCAGAACACATAGGGCGCAGGGCAGGGGACACCCAGGGCGGGGCGCCAACCCACCGCGGGGCGCGCACACACACACACACACACACACACACACACACACACACACACACACACACACACACACACACACGACGGGCAATTTGGAGACATCAATCAACCTAAACTGCATGTCTTTGGTTGGAAACTGGAGAACCTGGAGAAAACCCACCAAACACAGGGAGAACATGCAAACCCCAGGCCTGGAGGTGCGAGGTGACAGTGCTAACCACCACGCCACCATGCTACCTTGAGTGAAAGGTATGCACTGTTAACATAAACATCACCTGCAGACTCTACTTTGATGCTGAAGTGAAATACCCTGAAGTTATCACACACACTTTTATTATCATATAAATCTATTAACTCCTGGACCCCGCAACACACACACACACACACACACACAGTCAGGAAACTCCCTTCCTGCCTGCCTTCACACCTGTAGTGTTGTTTGACAGCCTCTGCTCCTTTTTGTGCCTCGG
>JABJVR010001150.1:0-19709 GCA_025773905.1 Chitala chitala
TCAGACAGATTTGTACAGTTTTATATTTAAGATGAGAGATGGAGGCTATGTAGGATTAGAAATTTTAAAAGGGTAACATTTTTGAATTCAAGGCAAAAGGTTAATTGGAACCTTAGGCAGATTTATGTTTTAGAAATATATCATCGTATATATGTTTGTATTTTTAGGCACAAAATACCCGAAAAAACAAAAAAGGAAAAGGTTTGACGACTTTAAATATCTATCTAAAACATAATGGAAACAGACTTTTTATATGTGTTTTTTTCTTAATGTTTTGTATGCAAAATTGATAAAATGCTTTCCTTTTAACACTTTTACAGCAAGTGAAATATCTGACATCACAAAACCCATGAAAAAACCAAGGAAGTCATCCTCACAGGATGCTGGAAGTAAAAGTAATTTTACCGATACATTTCGAACAATAAAATCTGTATTGCCTATTTACTGAATATTATACCTATGCCTATGAAATGTCTATAATTTTGGAGTGATAATGATTCTGTTTAGGTAGTGTACAGCTGCCACCACATCTGTATTGGAAGGTCCGAGATTCGATCCATATCGGACGTCAACACCAGGTAAAATACATTAACAAATATAATTGAATGATATGAATTAAGTTTTGATTCTTATAAACCAAAAGTATTTCATGAATATAGAATATAAATGTTTTGTCTGCATTATCCAATAAAATGGAATGTTTTCCATAGAATGTTTGGAGAGAGGTTTTAGTGAGCCTCAGCCCAGTACAAGCTACAGCACTGCCTCGCAAGGAAGTTTTGAATGTAAGTGTTAACTATTGAAAATTTAAATAATCTTACTAAATGATACATGTCTACGTTTTTCCCTTAATAAATTAACTATTTTATTAAGATTAAATATTTTACTAGTATTTCTCATGTACTGTATTAATGTACTAGTAACTAGCCGTCTTTATAAAGACCTTCACAAAGAGGTAGCACAAAGCATTGGACAGAGAGTACAGGTACTCATACAGCTGTGCATCTACACTAAAGGTAACGCTCGTGCACACAGATTCGTGTAAACGAAAACATGTTCACATGCATGCACACAAATGAAGCAGCAATCACACACGCTGCTGTCAAACGCAAGACTGAAATTTTTGAATACATGTAAAATCCTCCATTGACAAAGGTGGACAATTAGACGTTTGCTTCTGCTGACCATCGCTATCTTTTAGAAACTTATGACAAAAGTGCTGTTTTTGCGAATGTAGAATATGCGCCGTGTTCTACCCTCAATAGTTAGTTTGATCGCAATACTCTCACAGCACGGAGGAGTGCATTGAATATAAGAACCGACGGGAACTTAAATCTACGACAGCCCAAATGTTGAAACGGAGGGAAGGGAGTCGGCGAGTTCTGAACCTGAGTCGTTGCCACAAGCTCAATGTACCGTACAAGAGGATTAGCCTGCTGCACGAAAAACCCGAGTCTCCCCTTACAATCGGCACAAATAAAAAAATCAGTCGGGTTTTGTTACTGGTACGTTTGTGCCGTTAAAATTATCTTTAAGATAATAGTGTAGCAATCGCTGCAGTGGCAACGGGTCAGTTGCATCAACAGAGACATCAGTCCCAGGGTTGGGACAAGACATTGATTAGCTCCCAAAGGCAGAGACTTGAGGCACTAGTTTGAATCAGTGGACTAGTTTGCAAACTTGCTTCAATTTCTCCTTGGTTCAGTTTCTTTTCACACAGGCGAAATCCAAGTAAACCAAAAACCATCACAACCACTCATCAGACTGCACTCTTTGCTCATTGGTTAAAATAGTCTGAGGTGGAATGAGAATGTAAAAACAGGAAGATCATCTGGTTTTTATAATGGTAAGTAGTCCTCTGAAAGAAATTTACTTGGGCATCTCTCAATTTTATGCAGTTTTGCCTCAGTTTTTTCACTTTCGCGCAGCACTGTTCAGCAGACTGTAAAAGCCCCTTCTTAAGTGGTTGACTGAACATTTTGAACACTTCAGTGTTTATGAATTGTTTGCAGGAGCTGACAGATGTTCTCGTCTTCCCAAATGTCAAGAAGACAACGCACCTTGTTGCTAGTCCAGGTGAAGGCGTGATTCATTGTCCTGCTTATTGCTAGTGCTAGATATTTCAGCTGTTCTGGTGAGCTCTGGCATGTCCCAACATGCAAAGTGCACCTGGCTACAGGAGCCTCTTAGCTCAAACTTAAAGCGTACACCTTGCACTTGGTCTGGGTCAAGGTCGGATCCCATTCCCACCACAGCAAATGGTCCTAACAAGAAGAAAGAAGTCCAGTTGACGTGACTCAACTTCTAGGCAGCTCCACCTAGATGACTGAGAATCTTCACTGACAAAGTGGATTTCTTCATAGTGTTAAACCTGTACAAAAATGCAGGGTTGACACAATGGGACATGTTAAACTGTGACTTGAAATTAGTGATGAAAAAATAAACTAGAGGTCAGTTCAGTTTTAAAAACAGTACTATATAGGGCTTTTTTTGCATTGTATACAACAAAAGGATGAATACTTTAGGAAAAAGACATATCTGAGAGTTCAAATACAACTGGCCACTCAAGCCTACCCCACCCTACAAACATTACTGAACTCAAAGATTTTCAGTATACATTTAAATTACAAGGGTGCTTTTCTACCACGTCAAGTACAGAACATTTGGTAGGACAAAGCAGTACCAAAGTTAACAGTACTTCTTGTGTTTGTGAAAAAACTGGTACTGCAGTAGAATGACTACTACTATAGTAGAATTATACTTTGACCAAATCACAATTAATGTTTTGGTTTCTTAATTTGTGTACACATTATTACTTTTCTTTGTACGTCTACATTTCTTTTCAGAGGTTTGTAATTACAGTTTAAGATGGAGGTTGTATCTTGTGTTTGCAAGGTTGGTTATTTGCATAACCGATTGGCATTAAACACATTTGTAAATAACAAACCAAAGTATTAACGTACCAAGAGTAACACTTTTAAATGCAAAAATATCAGAGAACTTGTAATTTCTCTTGATACACCAGACAGGACACGGCCAAAGTACAGGAAGAAATTTGCTGTATGCAGATTACTTCTCTGAGTAACTAAAGGTTGCCAACGCAACAGAGATAAACTGACATTTTGTGACAGTGTGCAAATCGTTCTCAAAACATGGGATACCTGAAGAGATTGTCACACAATGGACCACAGTTCACAAACAGAACTCAAAGTTTGTAGAAAATTTCAGATTTGTTCATTCCACATCCAGTCTCATTTCCAACAGTCAAAAAATACATTTTTATAGGTGCAATTCAAGTCACCCAAGGCCACAGCACAAAATACAAACAAGCAATAAGTAACAGTGAATAACAAAGGCATATGACAGCATTTTATAATCCTAAACTACCAATTTATACTGAGCAAAATAACTTGCACTGTTTAAATTACATCTCATTTATGTGGCTAACCAAACATCATGAAGGTGTCATGTTCACAAGAGATTGCCTCAGTCACCCAGAAGATATAGTATTTAAGATTTTACCAGATATTTATACAATACTCTTGAGTGATGACGGTACATTTGAACAGCGTTTTATTCATTGTGTTCAGATGGAAAATGGATCCAAGACATACTCAATTCTCTCCCTATGTCTGCTGACCTGGAGTGGAACATCTAGAATCTTTAAAGATGGAAATGTGTAATATAATTGGAAGGTGGGGATTATGTAAATATAAACACAAAGGAGAAAGCCAAAATAATGTCTGAACTCTTGAAATCTGAATTGAGTTTACATGTTACTAAGCAGTAATTTACCCTGTTTACCCTGTGCTGTAATAGGCTATTGTATGTGTGATACAGAGCTTACAGCCCACCTCCAGAGGAGTTTTGTAGTATTTTATAGACTGTATAGAGGGCAGCAGGCGTTTTGGTGTTTGCAGCTCCTAGGATCTTTAACAATGCAGGCTGAGACTTTTCTGTGGCTAGGATAAGCTAGCTGCAGTTAGTATCAAGGTTTAAACTTAAGGCAGGAAGTAGAGGAGGTTGTTCACCAAACTCCATCCTCCTGCACAATACCACCTACTCCAGTGTGCTGGCTAGACAGAGGAGCACATGATCACTGCAAAGTGCTCAAACAGAATACAACAGATGATCCTTCCAGTGGCTGTTAAAGTTTACAATGCCCCCTAGTGGAAGGGGAGCATTACAAAAACTGCATGAGTAGTGATGCTGAAACTGGACATTTGCTATTGTATTGCTGAATTGTACTGTGTGACCCTTTGAGTAATTAACCAATGCAATTTGTCCCTGGGCTTAAAGTTCTTACATACCACATGTTGCTGGTTGCAGTTCAACCACCCTCCCATCTCTGAAGATGAGTACAATGTAGTTTTCTTAATCTTTCCTATTTAAACATCATTCCCTGCCGTGGCTGACTTTACAGGACATGGAGCATAGGCAGTGCAAGAAATCAAGCTTTGACAATTTTATTTTACTTTTGCCAGTGCTATTAAACTGTGACAACACAATAGATCAGAATGAATATTCAAGTACATCACATTTCAAATTAAAATTTAACAAAACTTGGGGGGGGGGAGTTAATGTTTTAAGAAGGGATTCAAGATTAACAAAAACATAACTGAGAACAATAGTTTAATGACAGGACCGTCAGCTCAAAAATGAAGTTATAAAAGAACCGGAAAAGGAGGTTAAACAATAAGCAATCCGTAGGATTGCACGTCAGTCTCAACATACTACTGAAGTAGGAGCCTTACCTCACTCCAGAGGATGAGGCCAACAAACATCAATACAGCAAAAAAAAAAATAAATAAAAAAAAAAAAAAAGAAAAGCCTTGTTGTGCATCCATACATCATATACATATATACACAAACGCACTGCTTTGCTGGCAATTTATGACAGACCACTGCAAAGCTGGAGAAGAAATTATGCACACTTCCTACTCTGCTAAGGAATCTCAAACGGGGAGAGGGAAAAAGAAAAAAAAAGCCTTACTGAACTGTACAGAATCTCAGTTTTCACATACAGTAACTTATGCTGAGAGAAAGACTTCTCAGTTTTGTAGTGTTGACTGAGTTCACACACAGTAACTTGATTTCCAGGCAAAGGGAGAGAGCCCAATCAAACGCAGTACAGCCAGTCTTGCACCATAGCAAACTAGGGGCTCACAGTATGGAGGTAGACTAGAGGATCCTCTCTGCCTCCCTTATGCCTTTGAACAGCAGACCATTAGGAGGGGACTGCAGGACAGCCAGCTGTGGATCGTCTGGAAATGTGACAAGATTTAAACCAAATGAGCAAGCTCACGCTTCAAACACCAGAGACATTCGCCAGCAGCTAGTCACTTTCACATAGATGAAATACTGACTCCATGCTATCCTCAAGCTGGTGGACCGTGCGCTTGTCAAGGTAGCGGCAGAAGAGAGAGAGCAGGTTAGGGGGGAGGAGCAGGGGCTCCACTAGTGAAGAGCGAGACAGTCTGCTGGCCACTAGAAACACTGTGTCTGTCCTGGTGGGAAGGAGGAGTGTGAGAATGGACTCAAGCATGCTGCACATTTAACACAGATTTGGCTGCTTTGGGTTAACATTCCACAGTGAGGTTCAAAAGCAGAGCTCACCAGGTCTCGTAGTCACCGATACCAGCTTCTGTGGGGGCGTCCGATGACAGCAGCCTTTCACCGTGAGACAGCAGTGCATACAGCAAGGAAATTCCAAACTGTGTGGGCAGGGGGTGAGATATACAAGCATGACGCTACATATGGCAGGAAACCAGGAGCACCTTTTGCAACATTGCAGTTCTAATGTCTGCATTAAAAGAACTGTTCAATCACATAGGTGAATCCTTAAACATTAACCATTATATTCTTAAGCAAACAGATGAGGTACAAGCATCTGTAGTGATCTCATCTGAAGGAATGCATCAGAATGAACTACCCCACGGTAAGTTTTGGACAGCGGCAGACCTTGTTCTGACAAGCCATCGTGAGGCATATCTCTTTTGAGTCAGGCAGTATGGATGTGAATCCCTTGAGGACCTCAATCAGCTGACTGAAGGACAATCCTCTGATCACAACACAGAGAGGTGGGTACATGACAGGTAGTGCCTAAGACAGCAGAGGAATAGATAACCAGGTTCAAACTGCCCCTAAAGTCCAAGACCATTTGAAATGTAGAAAAGGAAACTTGGAGCTCATTTTAGATTCATGTTGGCAAAGCTCAAAAGATCATGTCCAACCTCATCCATGTCCCTACTCATCAGCACTGGCAAATGAGTCATCACCACCCTCAGCATATGCAAGGCCTCATCCTGGGCCAGGAAGGGGAGGAGTCGAGCAGCCAGCCGTTTCCCCTTTGAGACCAGCAGACATGGCAGGAGCTCCTCGTTGTCTTCCCTGTGGAGGGGCGGGGTGCAAAGTGTCAAAGAGCATAGTGTACAACTACACATTAGAAAAACAAAGCCCTCCATTCCTAAAATGAAAGCCCTGCTCTGACATACAGGTTGTCTCACCATGGCATACAAGACCATATCAGTAAGGATGGAACTGAGCAAATCACTGAAAGGGATGAAAGCTAACATTTCTGCAAGACGTCAGCATAAGTCTCCCTAATCACTTAACATGCAGGTATAAGTGGCATTTCTCAGCACATGAGAACTTACAGATTAGGGGGATGCAGCAGGTGTGTGAAGATCATCTTCACCTGTCTCTGCACCTTCTCTTCCAATTTTACTCTCTCATCCTCAAATAAGGAGGATTTCCTTTTCTCCCCTTCTTCCACTTCCAGCAGGACCATAAACAACTTTTTGGGAGGGGGTACAAAATATTAATTCCAATAACAAAAAATCATTCCCAAGTATTGGGGGATGGTTACCTTTTCAATGTTATGAAGTACGGTGAGCCGTTGTTGCCTTGTATCTTTGTGCTCCTGTACACAGAAATTAGACCGAAAGTGATTTGATCAAGCCACCTGCACAGGCAAACGCACAATTCTGCTTGGGTTGTGACTGGAGTCAGGATTCAGTCACCTCCTCAGGCAAATGAGCATGGACAGCATCAATGGCACGCCGTGGAGAGAAACAGGTTGACACAGCCACTTGTCCAAGGGACCCTTCGATGTGTACCACTGGAAGAAACAATTGTCTCTTTAACCATACCAGCTCTCCTGGGTAAGTGCTCAGGTATTACACTACAAACTCAGAAAAACTCAGACACAAGGAAAAAGGACCAACCAGGGGTGTAAGACTCAGTCTTGGTAACATAAGGAGTTGTGAGCTTAGGAGGCTCCCTCTTGATTCTGTCACCGAGCATCTCCTCCTCAGCCATTTTTGTTTCCAGGCGCTGATAATATTCCTACATTTTTGGAGGCAGATACAGAATTTGTCTGTGTAAAAGACTGCAGTCTGACGCATCAATTTTTCATTAGCACATTTATATACATTCCACAGCAAGCAGGTTACAGCTGAACCATGTCTAAGAACACCCTCCCAACTTAAGCCTTTTCACCAAGACATTCAGGAAATGAGGCTTTTGGTTAAGCTTGAGAACAAAGGCAGCAAACAGCACAATCCTAACAACTGAACACTGTACATGATGGACTGAAAACTCTGAACAGAGGAACAGTATTCTCTGGAAGTTTAGTCATGTCAACTGGATATCTGTCTTGTTTACATAGAAACGTTTTCCCTTTTGTTAAAAGCCTTTTGTTAAAAGGTAAAACGTTTCTATGTAAACAAGACAGATATCCAGTTGACATGACTAAACTTCCAGAGAACCTCACCTGAACTGAGAATCTTCACAGAAGAACAGTATTATTAAACCTCTGCACTTCAGTGGGTTTTAGTTCAACAATACTCCCCTTGATGCTCACGACCTGACAGCCCTACAAATTCAATTTAAATTCACATTATGCGTTAAGGCCTCCATCTCAGCCTGAAAGTGCATTTGGGCATCCATTGTGAAATGTGGCATGTTAAAACTGAATGAAGGCAACTTCCCAACACCTGTAGCACTAGGATTGTCTACCTGGTAGTAGTAGTCATCAAGGTGGGGATTCTCACTCTGAAGCTGCATCATTTGCAGTTTAATGATCCATTCCTTTTCCTTTATTGACATCAGCTGGCCATTAGGATTCCAGTATTCCCCCCTAAAAAAAAAAAAACCAAACACCAAATAAGCTTCCCTGTTCGGGGTCTCAACACATGAGACATCACCATATTCAAAGTTGAGGCAAATACTCCCATTACTCTGCAATAGTATGGCAGATCATGGATTAACATATAAGCAAGGCAAGTGACCTATGAGACTGCTGCTGCCTGTGGCTCAGGAGCCGGCGGTGCTGGGGGTGGAGCTGGATCACATGATCAGGGAACCTGTCAGGGGGAGAAATTTTATAACATGTATTCAACCTCTCACATGCCATGCACAGACTATTTATAGCATTACATCACACGTAGATGTTATCCTTTATAATCAGTAAGAGTTTATGCAATTCATCACCAATAGGGGGAAGGGGGAAAAACCCCCCACACAGTAATAGAAACCAACTGGAAGATCACTTGTTTAGTTAGGCAACAATACCAAGACATATGGCATGGACAAGCCTGTTATTCCTTTGAATAACATGACTGTTTTCCAGCAATGAATAATCACCGTAAAGTATGTTAACTTTCATACCTGAATCGTTGCAAAGGAGTGGCTGAGGGACTATAGAAGGGAGCTGGGCTTGGTGAATGGGCTCCAAACCTCAACTGCATAATTTTAGGGGTGAAAGACTGAGGGCCTGACAAGTTGCGGCGTGAGGGGGAGAGAATTCCACCACGCTGCAGATGGAAAAGGGATGAGTCAAAGACCAAGTGGTACCACATAATGTAACTGGCAGAACAGTCCAATACTATTAGACCTGTGCATAATTCTTTGGAGAGCCAAAAGGTGGGCGGGGACATACAGGTGAACGGCTCAGCATAGGACTCACAGGCATCTGAGAGAGATGGGAAAGTTGACACATACCAAATCACATTACAACCACCATTTGCCAAATATGGAGTAACCAGGGGAGGTGGGTAAGGACTGGCACATGTACATACTTGAGAATGGTACCTCTGCCCCAGTGGTCTTCCTAGAGGCTGCTGACCCACACGCTTGCCACTACCCATCAATGGACATGGCAAGAAAGGATGGCAAAAGGGTGGCAGGAAGTCAAGGGGAGCAACACGATTTCGACCAAGGTCCTGTTGATTGACCACCGTGACAATAGCCTGATCCTGGGGGTGGGAAAAAACCCTTACTGTAACACCTAAGCCCTTATACATACAAAGTACACATTGTACACACACAAGCATGTTACCTGAAGCATGGGACCGATTGCTTTGCGGTTCCTACCGAACGTAGACGGCATCCACTGTGATAAAAAAAAAAAAAGGCCTTCCTTAAAACCTCCAAACAATTTACAATGCCAAACCAGTAAAAGAAAATCCATTATAAAAGGTGGTATTGGTCAGGCAAATATACAGCAGTGCTTTGGCCAGTTAAGGGCTGTTTATTAGGGCCAGTATGTGTGGCTGGATAAGGTATTGAAGCCACCAAAGGAAGTTTCCCCACTTAGCCCATTTTTTTTTTCCCCCCAAGAGATGCACCCCTCAACCAAGAAACAGCCCTGGGCAAAGTCCTCAAGAGGCAAGAGTAAACCAGTCAATTTAAAGTAATGAGTCAGGGAGAAGGTCATACAGCATTTGATGAGAAACTCACATCAGGATCCAGGCTGCCATAAGGAGTCCCAATGCCACTGTCCACTATAGCACTATCTAGGCTCTGAAAGAAGGGAAGGGGAAAAAAGGCCCACAACACATTCCACATTTGGTAGGGTTAAATAAACTAAAACAAACATTTCTTTGTAAACTTTTCAGAGGGGAGCATATTTACTCCTAGTCCTGGAACACAGATGCAAATTCACAATTAGGAACACCAAGTGACTGATACTACCCTTAAAAGTAAGGCCTATACATACCCTGACCACCCACCACAAACACAGGCATCATTTAGAGGACTTTTATTTAAGCTGCTGTCCATAAAGAGACTCTGGATACTAAAATACAATGACTATCAGGTTTTCTGATGTAACATAAGAAACCTAAATGGCCCAAAACCTTACAGACCAATGGAAGGAAACTAACAACTGCTAGCCAAAAGCTGAGAACAAAGGACAGTGATCTTTTAATACAACTGAACCACAGCCAAAGCATGTCAGCATCACATAAGATAGAAAAACCAATGGACAGAGAAAGATCATTCAGTCAATCGTTGTCCAGTAGCTCATCCTAGTATTACTTCCCTGTGGGTTTCCTCACCTGAAGGCTTGGACGACTCTTCACCGTCCTCATTACTGCAGGGTCCTCAAACACCGGCTGCCTCTCTCGCAGTTTGTCATTCAGGTTTGGCAGGACTTGTGGCTCTGGGGCTGGGGTGTTGGGTGTACATGGGGGTGGTGACGGAGGGCCTGGAGACTGGTCTCCACAAAACACCAAGATGTCCGTAGGGTCAACTTCCTCCTCATTGGGTTTCACATCAAGATCTTTTCAGGGAGGGCCATACATAATTGATATGGGATATTCTATATAAATTCATCTCATCATCTAAGCATACAGTATGAACACAGAACTCAGCTTACACATCAGTACAGAAAGTACAGGAGTCAGGTCTTTAGCTCAGCAGGTTAATAGGTATGCCTGGCAACCTTCTGCCATCTTATGAGTTGGAATCCAGCAAAGGTCACAATAAAAAGTTTACATACCTAGACCAAAAGTTTCTTCATTGTAAAGATCAATCTCTTCATCCTCCTCCCCCATCTCCTGCAGGAGTGTATAGTCTTCCATCGGTTTATCGTCTTCAGCATCACTATTACTTCCCCGGTCTTTTTCATACTGGGACGCCGAAACTTCAGGGTTAGCTTCCTGTGGGAAAGCCAAACAAATCAACCGACAGCCTCAGACGTAGAATGCTGTACAGCGTACACTAGCAAACCGGTAATACGAATTACGCAAAAAACACTTGAAAGGATCAGAAATGAAAACGCTCAAACTACTATACATTCTTTATAATTTCATTAGTACCCAGTAACACAACACAGGTGCGCATGCATGCAAATCAATAACGCGTGAGCTGCATAACATTTAAAGAGCAAACTACAAATTTTTTGCTCTAGATGGTAACAGATGCAATCAAAACGTTTTAAATAAAAAAAATAAAAAAAACCCAAGCATCCAAAGTGTACATATGCCAATCTCTGAGAACAGCGACATCACAACTCAACACGTAAACTTTGCACTTACTTGTTGCTGGTCCGAAGCGTTCATTGAGAAATCTGGTCTGAAATTCCCGCACACAATTTACTCTCTTCGATCTTCGCGTACAAACGCTAATACTCTGTCATCCAATTTAACTTTGCCGCACCTGTGAATATGGGCGGGGTTTAAAAAAAAAAAAAAAAAAAAAAACTGCGCCTGCGTACTAAACTGTAGGCGCAAAAGAAACATTGGGTCCGCAAGGACTGTTACATTAATATTACATATCTTTAAAAATAAAGAACGAGGTACAAGATAAGGCTAATGACAATGTTCAAACAATACAGGCCACGGGGTCGTAAAAGTGCATTGAATACATTTTGAGTCCAGTTTAGATTAGATTATATTGAGTCAAAATACCGAAGGTCTAAGCGTCTTTACTGTTCAGGTTTTTAATTGTGGTGCCGTGTTGCTTAAGCTCAACAATAAAACGATGAAACCAGGGTTTTAGAGTCAGTCCATCTCGATTTGTGAATGTGGGATTTCCCTAGGATCAGAGGCGCAGTTTATCAAAAGGCAAGGCAGGCAGCTGCTTGGGGCCCCCAAGCCACTAGATGGCGAACGAGAGCTGACAAACTTTAAAATGATGACAAACACTGGTTAGAGGGGGGCCCCAGTGAATTTTTGCTTGGGGCCCCAATAGAGCCTAGAATCGCTTCTGCCTAGGATTATCATCAATTGAATGGTGTAAGAGATATTCACATTCATTGTATTGTTCATTAGGTACAGCATCATATCAAATATACCAAAATGTACATTAGTTGTACAGTTCCTTGTAATAAACGTTTGCATGTCTACCCAAAATGTTAGAGTATGAGGTGTGCAGGTAAAATGATTTCGTTGACCTGAACGACAAAAGTAGACTTTATTTTCACACTTTAATTACTGACATTGTTATAGTGCTTATACATAATAATTTAAAACGTGCTAAATGTTTAATATAAACACATCGCTAAACAATGTCAAACAAGACCAAAAATGGTTTTAAAGAATAAATATTATTTCAGGTTGAAATGAGTAGGAAAACGTTATATAGATCCATACTGTAAATTGAATATGATATTTCTGAAGATGGCCCTGCGTGTTAACATTTTGCAGCTTGTTACTATTCCCACCGCTGTTCCTCTAAAGCAGTCAGTGGTGACTGTGAACTTTGCCAAAAATAACCCTAAAGTTTCTTGGCAGCGCGTCAGCCAACACTGGGGAGGGGCAACACCGTGAAGTGCTACAGAGGCCGAAGGACAAATAAACGGAAGGGCAAACGGACAAAAAAAGGTGAAAAGGAAAACTCAAAAGACAGGTATGGACGAACTTTTGTTAGTCCACAGGGAGCTGAAAATGATACCTTCTCTTTACCGAGTTTACGAGTACAATCAGTATATTCACTGGTGGGACTGGTCCCACAACATGAAGCTGGAGTCGCTCGAGTTTATTATACGTCCAAGGGTCTGAAGGCTCTCTGTACAGAAGTATTTTGAGTCCTTTAAATTGAATACATCGACAAAGGTCTTTTGATATTGAAAGAGTGTTTTTTTCTTTGTATTTCCTGCAGCGGTGTCCTGGAGAAATAGAGAATTTAGACTGTGCGCATTTTTATTGGCTCGCGAATAGCGGACGGTTCATCTGGTTACAAAAATATGTTGCACTAACATGTGCTTGTGAAAATAATTAAAACGTTAACAAAATTGGCATATCATAAAAGTAGACTTATATGGGTTAAGGTCAGTAATATTCTGTAGAGGGTTAATACTGTTAAAGCCTTTGTGCACACTGGAAATCAATAAACAGCAGTCGTTGCGTTGTAGTTTGTACGTGTTTGAGGTGGACAACAGTACAGTATGATACGAAACCGCAAATATTGTCCAGGTAAAAGGAATTCGAAGGTCATGTACTAATACGTAAACTTTAGTAAATCCGCATTTTTTCCAATGTATGATATACCGAAATTGTTTTTAATTGGCCTGATGCCATCAAAGGTAAAGGCACACGACGAACCAGTATCTAACGTCACGTTATTTATTGTAAATTAAAGTATTTTAATGACACGATTTTCCATGTTCTGTTTTTGTTCGTCCGTGGTCTACCAGACAATGGCGCTGGTCACTTCTGCACGCCTAGCTCGGAGAGCTTTCGCTTCTGCTGCGACGGCAAGTCACGGAGGGCACGAGGGAGGAGGTATTCCTGTCACCTGTTCTGTTGCGCCAAGTATGGTTGTCGCAAGGTGTTTTGCTGCCTTTGTCACTGATGGCTATCCACAAATAAGAGAGTATTTTGAAAGCCAACCACCTTTTGGTCAGTGAATACCAGTTTGACCCGCTCTTGTTGTGTCAGTGTTGAAGCAGTGATCCTGTGATAGGTTTATCTGACAGTGACAGGGGCAAGGCTGTTTGCAACTGATGAACTGATGTCTTTCTGATCCTGCAGCGAGAACATGGAAGATATTGTCCTTTGTGGTGGCTCTGCCCGGGGTGGGTGTGTGCATGGCCAATGCCTGGTTGAAGATGCAACACCACTCCCATGAGCAGCCAGAGTTTGTTGCCTACCCACACCTGCGCATCCGCACTAAG
Source organism: Chitala chitala (assembly GCA_025773905.1). Classification (NCBI taxonomy): domain Eukaryota; kingdom Metazoa; phylum Chordata; class Actinopteri; order Osteoglossiformes; family Notopteridae; genus Chitala; species Chitala chitala. The sequence goes on from JABJVR010001150.1 coordinate 13,901, forward strand.
GTGATGACATTGGACACACTGAAAATTCTTATTTAAGAAGCCATATATTTCATATTTGGGATAAAATGGGAACAACACAGATTTGGATAGGGGGGTTTGTTCTGCTTAAAGACGGCAGCAGTGCCAAGCTGCTTTTATTAAGGACCTGCAGGTTTTACATTTGAGCAGGCCCAGAATGGGCCTAATTTTCAGTTTGGGAGTTTGAGATCTCTGACTGGCACCATTTAGCTGAGGGAGCAGGGTGTTTAATATAGACGAATACTTAATGACAAAATTTTAGACGCTGTCTTCTGACCAAATGATTTTCCTTTTACATTAGAAACTATGAAAGAACAGAATGGCATGTAAAAAAAATTGTATAATAAAGCAGGGCAATTATCTGAGAAAAGCAATGAGATCAATTTGAATGAATCATGGCCTTTTACACTGATCACTTTATCCCCCCCCTTCCCCCCCATCATGCAGCCTTTCCCATGGGGAGATGGAAACCACTCACTGTTCCACAATTCCCACACCAACCCCCTCCCAACTGGCTTTGAGGGACCTCACCACTGAGCACAATGCCACCTGGTGGCGGCCTTCATTCAGCAGGGCATACGCTGGTTAAGGATTCATAGGCATGCAAAATGCAGCCAAATACACTTCTGTGGGGCCAGCTGATACAGGGATCAGATATCACCTTTTAACTTAAAGGAATAAAATAATAGTTGCAAAAGTATTTGTTTCTTTTTTGAAGAAAAAAAAAATCCATAAAAATTGCAAAGTGTAACAGGTCATATACGGAAGAAAAACTAACGTTCACTTTGTCTCAAGTTTTGATAGGAGGCAAATTCTTACTGGTCACCTTATGCATCACTTAAAGCATTACATTTACACCATTAGTTAAATGTGATAAATTACACAATCTCGATTTACGTCCTGCGACCCATCAAACTCCATCAACAAATAGCAGTAAGGCTTGAAAAACACTAATGGGAGCTTGAGTTACATACTAACCTTTTTTTGAGTGCATAATCTGACAACAGCAGATGTATCTCTCAGTTAACAGTATTTTAATTCCAACGCATTTTAAATGTCACATCACAGAATCTCCCATTCAGACAATTTACATTCAGGGACTAATTTACAGCACAAAAAATTGAAAATATATGCACTACATTGTCCCCATCATGTTACTATAACATGGACTTTGAATAAATGCATTAATTTAATAGGAGTAACATAAAAAAATAGTGTATACTATACTGCATTCTACTCTATTAAACTACATCAGGTGGGGACCAGTCTCTATTAAGAAACATTACTAATTTATACATTGTTAAAGTTATATATCATGAAAGTGGTGATCAGAATGTATTTAGCATACATACAGTCAAGTGGAATTCACTTCAAGATCTCGGCAGTGAGCATAAATAGGTCACGTTTCAGAGACTCAGTGCACTGCTCCTGGTCAGCCACATGTAGCAGGCAGCTGGCAGCAAGAGGGGCAGGGGGCCGTAATGCAGCATCCTGTGGCCACAGTAAAACCGAGAGACACGCCCGGGCCAGCCGTGTAAAACCATGGCAATGAGAAAAGTGATATAAATGGGGCAGATAAGACAGCAGGTACCAGCATTCCACATCATTGTCAGAAATGGATTCCAAGTCTTTTGGGTCTGGAAGATGGGCCACTTTGATGTCAAGTGCAGCTGATGGCGTGGGGTCTGCTTTGTCATTTGCTTTAGATTCCTGGTCCAACATTCTGTTCAGCACCATGTCAGTGTTTGATGTGATATGTGCACTGGAACAAGAGGTCAGTACATTAACCATTGAATGCGACTTCCTATCACATGCATCATCTAAATCAAAGCCAAAACTACACTCGGACAAAAAGCGTAACTGGGGTACAGAGTCTTTTTGGCAATTTTTTGTTTGGTCCCTTGTGCAACACAAGGCAGAGCTCAAGCATAACTTTGGCATTGTCCCCAGATTGCTGTCAGGTGTCACAGTCATCCTGGTGCCAAATCTCCAAGGACACGAAGACCACACTTTAGGGTCCACTGAATCAGCTGCTGCAGTGCTGATGATGTCATCCATTTTCCTGCCAGACCGTAGGATCACTTCAGAATCCAACCAAGAACCCAAATCAAACTCGAACTTGGAGAGATTACTGGCTATGGAATGAGTTTTTACTTCATACTGAGTTTTGTTTGTTTTTAAGGCTGGTTTCAAACCTGCTGCTCTTTCTGGTCCTCCACTAAAGTCAGTCTCCACAAGTGAACCCAGTTTTCTCTTCTGGTGGTGACCAGATATTAGTCTAGATGTATGCTCTGCCTTAGCCTTGGAACTGGGCTCCAATGGTACTTTAAACATTGAAGCCAATTTAGAGCCCACCTGTAGCTCTGCCCCAGTGTTCTCAGTAAAGGATGCCCTCTTTCCTGCATCATCAAGACCACGCTGAACTTTCAGAGGCTGCTTCATGGGGTCATTGCCAATCCCAAATCCTGGGATGGCTCTTGAAGATGAGAGAAGTAGGGACACACTCAACTCTTCTAGTTCTCTCTGTAGTCCAGACACCAAAAACATGTTTGCTCCTTTCATGGCCTCCATTAAGGGTGTCATCTGGAAATCTTCCCCACCTTTGGGTCCACACAGCCCCTCTGTCCGCAGAGACCCCAAAACCGGACAATGGCTCCTGTTTTTCTTATTCTCACTCTCCACCTCCACCCCGTCATCCCTTGTTCCACCATTCACAGAGCAGCCATGCAGGTAGTGCATAACAGGCAGCACCATGGAAGATGTGGTGTTCCGTATAGGGATACCCTGCCCTGGGCTCTGCCTCCCTTCCCAGAATCCTCCCCTGAGTAGTGCCCTGAAGTAGTCTGAGCTAACCCCATCACTGCTATCCCCTGCCACAATGCTCATGTTTGCTGGGACCTTTGTGTTGTCATCTAGCAGAAAGATGAGGTCAAACTTGGAGTCCACATAGGGACAACTGATGCTGAGGATCTGCTTTTTGAGAGGAGGGAATACATGAGTTGGAGGGGGCTCTGAATCAGCCCCTGCTTTAAGCTCCAATGTTGGATGGCCTGGAAGGTTTGACAGGCATTCGGTGAGCAGAGAGAAGTACAACAGACGCAGATGAGGAGGAGACACAGGCTGGGGAGGCTGTAGCCAACTGGAGAAGCTGAGAATGAGCTCATTGATGTCATCTCCATGACACTCAAGAGCCTGAAGAGCCAGCTGAAGGCCTCCATGGTCCAGCAGCAGCTTCTTCAGGAGGGGTTTGTTCCTGGGGAGGGGGGAGGGGGGCAGGATCATAAAGAAAGACTGAACAAAAGACACATGAAAAGAATCCTACAGCATAAATCAGAACTTCCATTCCATCTTGGTTACCTTATTCCTGTTTAAAAATAATCATAATCAACATACAGTATTTATCGTTATATGTCATGACACAATAAAATAAAAAACACTCACTTGTACTGCAATTCCTGCAAATTTTCACATATAATGAAGTTATATGTGAAAATATGTGAATATGTATAACCTTCACTACTTAATGGCTCTTTTAGCTATTTTGAACAATAAACTATGGAGACAGCAAGTGTGTGTACGCATGTCTTGTAAATACATCCACAAACCGGTTTATCAGTGGTAGGGCCAGGGTACAGTGCAGTCTCTCCATGTCAGAACCAGACAGCATGATGTGGGTCAGAACACCAGTGCCAAAGCTGGACTCACTCTGGACGCGCAGGTTGTTCAGCACAGTCTTTCCTGGAACACATCATACCCAGTTAAAATGGCAAGTCCCACCGCGCTATTACTATATAGGCAAAATAATACACCAAGTGGCTCCAAACTCCCTTGTAGAACAATAACGAATTTCTGACACTGCATTCCTTGCTTTGTCCCCAGCCCTTCTCCAAAGCGAATGCATCAGGGAGACTAACTTACCCAGTTCGCAGACCTTCGCCTTCACACGAGCCGTCTGTCTGTCGTCTTCTTTCTGTCTGAGGCACAGGCGGTGCCAGATCAGGGCCACGCTCCCGGACTTCACCAAACCTTCCAGGCAGTTGGGGTTGCAGCTCAGGCGGTAGAGCACACGCAAGCACCTACTGCTGGGCTCACGGTGCTGCGTCAGGTAGTACAGCAGGCCCGAAATAGCGCCCGCATTTACCAGCACTAAGCTAGGATCCTCCGACTGCGAGAAACGTGAGAGCAAAAGCAGTACAGGCGACTCGGCTGTCCATGGCTCAGGGTGGTACGGGTGACGGTAAGTGGGGGGGCGCAGTGGTGTAGGAGGCATTTCAGGAGGAGTCGCACCTGAGAGCCCCAGAAGTGAGGAGGAGCACCCTTTCTTGGCGGATAGAATGGCTTTAGAAGGCGATGGGGGTGTGGGCCTAAGGTGACATTTAGGGGTAGATGTAGAGGTGGGAAACAAGTTGGAAGGAGACACACAGGGGCTTTTTTGTGCAGGGGCAATTGGGACGGACGAGGAGGAGGAGGATGGAGTCAAAGAGGGGGTAGAATGTTGGAAAAGCCTATCAGAGAGTGGGGTTGTAGGACAGCTCCCCAATTCTCCCTCCGCAGGGCCACTCCCTGTGGGAGACAACAGCTCTCCTTCACAGGAAATCAGTCCTTCAGACAACAGCCATGACCTGCAGAATTGATACATACAAATAGCAGGCTATATTAGCTACATGAAAATAAGCAGTAATTGAACACAATTTTACATTATTCACCAGTTCATTGCACCCATTTTGTTTGCTCCTCTATTCCCATCTGTGGTTTTAAATAAAACATTTACACACATTGTAAATGACTACAGACACGCACTCACCTCAGGCTAAGAAAACTTGAGGACTCCTGCTCTTTACTTCCATCCTCTCTTCTGCTGGTGTCAAGAGGTGGAAAATCAAAGGAATCAAAACAGCAAGTTGACGTGAGCTCATCAGATAATGCAGCGATAGGCATATCTATATCCTCAGGGGTGGAGCCCTCCCCTTTGGCGAGTGCAACTAATCGCGCTACCAGCAGTGGCACCAGCCCCAGAGCTAAGAGCTGTTCCAATGCAGCCTCATCATAAACAAAATCAACAAATGCAAAAGTAGCCAATCTGGCAAAAGGGTGACACTGATTGCCAGCGAGTGAGCCAATCAGAACTTCCAATCCACCACTCTCTTTTACTTTTACCCTATTCACAGCTTCCTTGCAACACAGACAGAGGGCCCGGAAGAATGGGCCACACTTTGGTAGGTCATTCTTTGCCTCCTCCACAAATTTTGGGATGGCACCCAGGGAGCCAACAATTGGGCGCAGGCAGCCCTGGGAGCACAGGTTGGCCAAAATCTTTAAGGCGATCTCTGCCAAAGGTCTGTCGCCCTCTCCCAAAGCCAAGGCACCCAGATGGGCCAACGCCTCAGACCGGACCACCTCCCGAGCACAATCCACACTGCAGCCCCTGGTCAGTTCATGTAGGGCACGCAGAGAAGCCCGCCTCAGGCCAGGGGGATATTCAGGGGCAATAAGCAGAGCCAATGCAGGAAGGGCTCCTCGGGAAAGCAAAGAAAGCCGGTTGGAAGGGGTGTCCGAGAGGTAGAGCAGAGCACGTGCTGCAGACTGGGCACGCTCCACCTCCAGGGTAGCTGAAGTCGACGGGCTGTTTGTAGAAGTTGAGGAAATGGTGAGGCACAGGATGAGAGGTTGTATGCCACCTGGTAAAAGGAGGGGTTTACGTCACATTAAAACTGGCAAGGGGCTTTCTCTCTGGTATTAGTCAGCTGATTGACATCATTGCTTGTGCACGCAAACACAAGGAAAACACAAG
>JABJVR010001151.1:6648-18579 GCA_025773905.1 Chitala chitala
TGTTCACCCTGACCATAGGCTCTAACTGGGGGCTCAGTCTGTTCACCCTGACCATAGGCTCTAACTGGGGGCTCAGTCTGTTCACCCTGACCATAGGCTCTAACTGGGAGCTCAGTCTGTTCACCCTGACCATAGACTCTCACTGGGAGCTCAGTCTGTTCACCCTGACCATAGGCTCTCACTGAAGGTTCACTCTGACTAAGCACTCTTACCATGACCCCGATGTGTGGCTGGATAGGGACACTGCAGAACACTCTGATGGTATAAAGTGAAAATAGTACTGTTTGTCTTGGTTTATTTCTTGAGAGTGGAGAGCATACTGGGGGTCTGTTAAATTTGCTGCACCAACAGCCACGACACTAGAGTCTTTCATCTGCTGCCTGAAATCCATCATTACAGCACAAGTCCACAGTACATGGGAATGCCTTACAGATAAACGATGTGGTCACCTCAACAGTGCTAGCAAGGTCTCTGCCAAAAAACCAACTACACTTATTTAAAGTATCTCTTGTATATCTGTTAAAGCAAATTGGGAAATTCATTTGGGCCATAAAAGTGTTGTTTTGGCTTTTGATCACACTATATGCAGGAGTTTGCACAAATGGGTGGTTGTTATGATGGGTGTGCTAGTGTCGCACTGAGAGCCAGGGGTGGGTGTGAGCTGAGAGCCAGGGGTGGGTGTGAGCTGAGAGCCAGGGGTGGGTGTGAGCTTCACCATCAGCAATGACATCTGGAATCCATCCTGTCTACTGAACATGAGAGGGAAGTCTCAAGAGAGATGTGATAGCGGTCCAGCCATGTCTGCTGTTTGATTTGTTTTCATTAACAAATCTAAATGGTGAAAAACCTGTCTCGTGTCTCGCATAATCATACACACGCGCATACAACTGTAGTATAAAACACAATCCGTTTATTCCCAATCTCAAAACGTTTAAATATATTTGTCAGCTGCGGCCATTTCAGCTGTATGAAATTTATGGGAGTGATTCGCTTCAGCTGGTAAGATGGAGTGAGAAAATGTGAAAACTGGAAATGTCCAAATGTTGAAAAGCAGATTGTGGGAGTGAACAGCTGCTGTTGGTGACTGGCTGCTATGTATGAACATCTTGAACAGTCCAGGAACACGTGCGAGAGCCAGCATCTCCACACCGGCTGGATGTGAAGAACTCTTTGTGTGGGGTTAAATGTGCCATTTAATACCTAGCTGGAAAAAAGGTGTCACCATGTCACACGTGGGACATTCTGCTACAGTTATGTTTGACATGCACTGTCAGTTTTTCCAACAACTTGTAATTTTTCATGATATGTGCTGTTAGCATAAGGAATCGGCTGTGTGTTCATTACACTTTGTGTTGTGATGTCACAGCGCTCGTGCCGTCTCTGTGATGTTACCATGTGCCGTTATTTACTTTTCTGCATGTAGTGCTAAATGAAATGTCACCTTTGCAGTTCTGGGATTCAACATTTCACAAAAATTCCAGTGTGAATCTTTAGAACTGCTTTCCATGGAATCTTAGTATATGCAGAAATTACAAGTTCACAAATGTGCTTTTTAAACTGAGGAGAACACACTGCTGTGTGTTCAGCATGCAGGTAGGCGTGACATACCTACAGCCATAATTCTCACACAGAGTGAAGCAGCTCCCTTCTTATGTGGCATTTAGTGGATCACATTACGAAGGCTGAGAGAAAAATCACTAGACTCCAGTGCTCTGGAATGAGTTGGCTGCGTTCTGTGGAGCCACAGGTAAAATGTCATAGCCCAGATACACAGCAGCGCTTCAGAAACGACTGTGTAACATAGAAATGCTGCTCAGTAAAGTCTATCACAATTGAATCATAAAAAATATTCAGTTCCATGCAAACTTAACCACAAAGATGAAAAATCCACTTCATTGGACAGAGCGTGCTCTGCTGTTACTTCGTGTCCCTGTTCACACACCATATTCGTGCCTTTAGTAGGCGTCACCTAACACTCTGAGCAGCCATGAAGTCCCGCCTCTTGGATTTCGACCCAACACCCACCGTGCCTGCAGGTAAGCAGCAAACACCCCCTCCAAGTCGGCGGTAAGCCCACACCAGCGCGCTGGCCATCCAAGGTTGTGACCCCCACAGCAGTGCTCAATGGCACATTCACTAGCCCCCACAAAGAACACTTTCTCCTGGGCCAGCTGAAAGGTGTGTTTATGTTGGGCTCTTGCAGCTGGAGAAGCAGAGTTGAAAGGCGACTTCAGGTTCAGCCGCCACTTAGCCAGGCCTCCTGGGAACACAGGACCATGAGGAACGGTCCTGAACACACAAGATCACTGTGTCAGCACGCTGCGTTAAGCTCTGGACTGTGCTAGTAACTAGCCAGGCCATTTAGTGGGTCTATAGTATGTTTAGCAATTGACAAGTTTCTAGAGGACTTTACATTTACCTTTACCAGAAGGGGGGGGAAATGAATTTAAGAGCAAAGAACGCGGGAGGGCATTCTGGGTATTGTTACACAGCCCAGTCATGCTTGTCTGACTGGGCTCTTACTGGTGTAGGAGAAAACAACCCAGGGCAAACAAGCATGTACCAGAACATGACAAAAACGCGTTTTATGATTTTATGGTCAGAGTCCATGTTTTTATTATCTACGTTTCCATGCCTGCTCCGGTCACACCTTCTGTTTATTTCTCGTTAAAATATCGTTCGCATGACGTCAGCAGTGCAGGAACAAAGACCTTCTCTGTTATCCAGAAAACTAATTACGTTTCCTGTTTAACGAGCATCTCGTCGCTGGGTTGTGAAAGTCTGCCACAGGAGGCCGATGGTAGAGGACCTGCTGCTAGCGGTCCTCCGTGGGTCACGCGCTCTTTGTGGTTGCAGCATCCTGTCCAGGTGTTGATGCGCTCTGATGAGTGACAGGTGTACCTGGCGCAGGTATAGCACCCTACCCTGCATCAATATAAGTTAATAATGGTTAAAGCAAGAACTGCGGAAAATGCGCAAAGTGAGATGATTCTAAATCAATTTAGGACAGTGTTGTAATTCGACCGCTGGTCTGAAACTGAACCTCTACTTACCGACGAGCTTCACAGCTTTATTATAAATTAGGTTACCGGCCCAGCAATGTTTTAAGTACCTCTATCGTTATTGTGCAATTAGATTTTTTTTTCTGCAGACGTGTTAAAGGGGGGGGGGGTGTACACATTTCATGTAACAAAACGATGCCGTGAAAGTTGTGGTGGAAGAAGCCATAAAGAGGGAAAACGATGTCGGTGTTCAGTGCACTTCTCCGACACGTCGCCGTTCGGCGCTGCTGAGAGGAGCACCGCTCCTCCATCATCGAGGAGCCGCGCAGGGCAGGAGAGGAGGCGCAGGGGAAGAGAGGAGAGAGTAGGCGCACAGACCGGCGCACAGACACGCGCACACAACACACACACACACACACACACACACGGCTGTTCACTTGAGAAGCCGACAAGAGAGGAGTCCGCGACGTCGTTTCCTTTTTCTGTTTTAGCGTTAATGGGAGGTTCGGACAGATCTGCATTAGAAGAGGGATTTGCAAAAGATCACTCGGCGTCCCGGTTCCGGCAGTGAAAGGTGCGATCAGAAAAGTCCCAGGAAAAGGTAAGTGTTTGAAGTTATGCGGGGCAGCCGCGCAGTCTGAGCCCTTCTTGGTGTTTGATCGCGCAGCAGTGGCTCCTCTGTCCGATGCCCTTTGGGGTGCCCCTTTCACTGCGCATCCGTCTAGATTTTATTGTATACTTAATGTTATAAAAAGATTGGTGTCTTGCCTTTAATAGCAGAATATTAGATTTACATTTTATGCGGAGTGCGTTTATATACACACGCAGCTCTCACTTGTGCTTCGCAGCGTTTCGGGGTTCACCTCCCCAAAACCCAGATGTGACAGCAAGCACAAGTTAAAATGTGGCGATATTCGGCTGCAGCGTCACACGATCTCTTTTAAAAATGTATAGCGAGTTACAATGTGGATGGGTTGCGGGACTTGATGAAACGCACTGCTACATTTGAGCGTGGGGACGGGGCGGGACGGCGTGTTTCGGGGTGACCAGCGGGCTTATACGGGCTTTCGTAGGAATATTACAGACCGAGCCGGTGCATGTGTGCGTCTTTAATGTGTGTTGTGTGCCTTTTGATTTCTGACGTGTGTGTAGAGTTATAGCCGCTTCGCGATAGATGGACTCAGTGTTTGGACAGAAGTTGACGAAGTGCCGCAGAAGGAGAGGATCTCTGCGCTGTTACGAGTTTAACTCCGGCTCGGACGCTCCCACAAGTACCGGACAAGCGATATTGCGCTATCGGCCAGTGTAAACCTGTAAGGAATCGCCCGCTAGGGAGCCATAGGGAAATGGTGTATTTAAAATTGTGAGATACGAAGTTAAGCTGTGACTACATTTTTTCATAGCTTGTGTAGGAAAACACACCAAAGCTGCCTGGTCTTGACTGGTTATTGAGTTTAAGATGCCGTGCGAGTGTTAAGGTTACCTTGGCTAAACACTCCAGAGCAGTGTGCTTACATCTGGGGACCATGAAATACACACTCGCACGTATTCACTACGCACGAACGTGTGTCATGCCGTGCCTGGTGACATCAAGCCTGGCAAGACGGGCCGGGCCAGGGGAAGGACCATGCCAAGGTGAAACGGAGGTGCGAGCCTGGGCGACACGGCTGCTTGTTACACAATCACTACTTTAACGGGTAAAGCGGAGCCCGTCGCTCATGTATCTGCCGTAAAAATATACAGGAATCCCGCTACGAGAACAGGAAAAAAAATTGTCTACTGTACAGTGGTAGGAGGGTTATATGGTGTCTCGGTTAACTCTGGGTTTGTGGTCTACCATACCCAGAACTCAGACAGCCCCCACGCTTTACGGCTCAGTCCCACTTACCGAGCCCCCACCCCTGCACCCCGTCTGGTAACTAGGTCCAGCTGCTGTGTGTGTGGTTCAGGACTCACACGTGTCTGAATGCTTGAGTCAAAATGTTAGCTCACCTCTTCCCTGTGTGCTGGATCACCCTGGGAACAAGCAGGAAAACAGTCGGCAGATATGGGCTGACAAAGTGGAGGAGCAGGTGTGTGTGTGTGTGAGAGAGAGAGAGAGAGAGAGAGTGTGTAGTAGAAAGGGCTGTACAAACTAATACATAACTGCTTTAAGTTTTATTTTAAAAAGTTAAATACAGTATTAATGATGCAAGACGTACCATGGTAAACCTGTTGGGTAATCAGATGGGTAGAGCAAGTATGGATGTGTGTTATTTCTGTACATGTGGTGCTGATTAACATGTTCTCACTCGGACTTCTCTGAGGTGCACTCATTCCAGCCTCTCATCTCTTAAAAGGCAATTTAATTAGAATTCTCATAGTTGACTGAATGAGAGGTAATCAGTTTTGTCATATATCATCCACTTTATTGTCAGCTTACAAACACGCAGAACTGCACAAAGGGTGTTTTCTTACTAAAGCTGTAATGGAGTAAACTGAGAATTTGGCACAGTGCGATCACTGTTTGTTTCTGGTTCATCTCTGGTCTGGGCAGTCTTGTTTTAAGAAAGAAATAGTTTTGTCTTGGTGCTCACTGGTAGGTCCTACAGAAGGTGCTCCAAGTGGACCTTGTTGTGACAGTCAGGCTGTGTCCTGCAGACTGGGCTGACCACCTCCCTCTCTGTTCTCTCTTGCATCTCTTGTCTGTCTTGACTGCTGTGGATTCATTGCTTTTTCATGGTTTGCACTGTTTCTGGTGTGTGTCCAGAGCCTCACCTTTCCTCCATAGGGGTGACTGTGCCTGCATTTGAAGGCTGGTTCTTCTTGTATGATTGTAACATGACACTTTCAGAAGGAGGCTGTGCCGAAGTCCCGCTGGGTCCGTGAGACGGGTTGTGTGGTCACTCTGCGGCCTACACCTGACAGACTTGTGCAGAGTCTTGAAGTTGAGCAGATGACATGTGGAGCACCAGGATGCTCCGTTCTGCTGCCTGACACCTCAGGCCATCCAGCGTGGGCTCATGTCCACTCTGGTGCACCTTCCTGACGAGTCACCCAGCGGTCCTCCGCCTGTGAGATCAGGCTGGGTGCTGTTCTGTTTTGGCCCAGAATGTGGCGACGCAGGGTGTTTTCATATGAGTACAGTACTGCTCTGTTCTGCTGTTTGGTGTCTTTCCACCCGCTGTTTCACCAAGATGCTAGTGATGTTTTCCAATGTTAATAGTTACAGGTGTGGTAGTATGAACCCACATCTAGGATGCTAAAATTTTCACATACAGCACGTGTGTCTCTTCTTCTGGCCCACTAAAATCCACAGGTACAGCAGTGTGTGTACGCTTCTGGGTTTTGACATTGGACCTTGTGTGAAGACCTAAGCAGACCTGTGTAGAGGAGGAACAGGAGCATCCAGATGATCCAGGAAGCAGCTTTGCAGATGGGCCAATGCATGCCAGCTACCAGCCGTGTGTGTGTGTGTGTGTGTGTGTGTGTGTGTGTGTGTAGGCACCTGAGCGTAGCAGTAATGTCAGGTCAGTTGGCAGTTGGTTTTGGTGATGAGTAATTATTGATTATGGTTGAACAGGAGAGATGTGTAACGTGGCATGCAAATATTTGTGAAATTCACACAAACCTGCTAAATTCTGTGTGCTTTGGATGGTCACCAGCTTGTTAAACAGAACCTGTCTGTAGTCAGATTATAATAACTTTCCATTAGAGAAGTTGTGTCTAACAGGTGTTCGCTTGTTATCAGGTAAATGGTTACACAGGTGTACATATACCTCAGGGTTATTATTTCATATACCTCAGGGTTATTATTTCATATACCTCAGGGTTATTATTTCATATGGCAAACCCTCGTATCGTTCTTGCTTGTGGAATTTTTTGTGTTATAATTTATTGTTTTAGCGATATATATTTTTTCTTTTTCTCTAATGCCTTGGTGCTGTTTTTCTGTATTTATGTATTTGAAAACATGTGTGTGACTCTTTTTCTAAAAGGTTTTTGGTGTGTAAAGTTGCCGACCGAGGCGGCATGGTGGTGTGGTGGTTAGCACTGTTTCTTCACACCTTCAGGTCTGGGGTTTGATTCCCGCCTTGGGTTTGTGTGTGGAGTTTGCATGTTCTCCTTGTGCTTGGTGGGTGTTCTCTGGTTTACTCCCACAGTCCAAAGACATGCAGATTAGGTTGATTGGTGTGTCCAAAATTGCCCTGTGTGTGTGCACATGCCCTGTAGTGGGTTGGCCCCCCTGCCCTGTGTCTCCTGGGATGGGCTCCAGGTTTCCCTGTGACCCTTAGTAGGATGAAACAGTGTAGAAGATGACTTGCTGCCTGCACTACACTGAGTGCCCTGTGTGGTAAACCACATGTCTATGAGTTGGTGTAATGGTGCTTGGTCATCAGAAAGACATGATAGGGAGAGTAAGTTTTCCTGTATGTTACAGCCGGAGCCATCCTGTGTTGTGATGTTCTAATTTGGAATGAGTTTAATGGTCTGTCCCCCCTCCATTTTTTTTTTTTTTGTTTTGTCTTTCATATTTTTGGTAGTCTGGCACCTTTCAGATTGTCCCAGATCCGCTGTCTGTCTGACGTGTTCTGCTGAAGCAGCACGGCTTTGCTGCTGCTTTTTGTCTGTAAATGTGTCTGATGTCATATCTCGACAGTTCTTTTTTTATTAAAAGAAACACAAGACAGGATTTCTTTTTTTTGTCCGTTTCATAATGGCCAGTATAAGAAAAATCAGTCACATTGGCACTTTTTCACCCTAATGTCAAAGCTCTGCTGTTACCCAGGTGCTGATGGAGAAATGTCAGCTATAAAGAGTGTGTTTATCAGGTGCAAATTTCCTGTAAACTGACCTCAGGGAGACTTTTGTGCCCTTGCAAAGGTCAGAAGGTGGTGTGAGAGTTGGAGTTGGACCTAACCAGCCCGTCTGTCAGCGGCCGTTAGGCAGACACACTTAACGTGAGTGAGCGCTTTGCGTGTACAGCTCTATAAATGAGAGAAGATTGCAGACTACCCTGGTAAGTGTTTGTTTAATAAATAAACAGTAATCACACTAGTGTTTACTGGAATTCTGCCTTCTGCGTGAGTTGACCATGATAAGCTCAAGGCTTCTGCTGTGAACACGAAACGGAAATGAACAGAAACATGGTATGTAAAGAGCCAGCTGTGTTTCACATCAGAGGTGGTGCCTCTGCTCTGGATATACTGTGTGTGTGTGTGTGTCTATCGTATGGCATGTCTAGTCTTCCTCATATTCCTGGGAAAGTGTGGCTGTTCCTCACTAGTTTTCTTTTCTGGGTTCTGACTCAGAATTAAAGTGGAAATGTGTCTTGCAGAAATTACAGTCTAAATTTAACATAACTGTGTGGCTAAACAGTATTGTATCAGCATTGTAAACAGAAAAGAAACACTGGAAAATCAGGAAGTGTAGTATGATGGGCAGTGAAAGAACAATGAACGTTGTTACATGTTAAGGCACAGGTCGTTAGTGATACACGCATCGCTCCTTTTGTTTGTCTTGGAACGTCTTTTCGCTTGCCCTTTAATCTCGCTTTCAGTGAGGGATGAAACAGGAGGCACTCCTGCCACACTCTTGCTTTCACATCTTTGCCAGGTGCTTGTTCGGTTTTGGTGGTTCCAGATGCGGGGAGTTGTTTTTCCTCTCGTGCGATGCGGTAGGTGTCACTTTGTGGTCTACCCATCACCTTTACCTGCTTTGTCACTGTTCTCCACTGAAGGGATGGCTGTTTTGCTGGAATGCAGCAGAGTTCCGGGTTCTGACACTATAGGCTGTTAAGAGTGTAAAGAATATTGTGTTTATCACTGAAAATAGTTTGTTTAGATCATACCGTTATTTAAATTTCTACAGATCCAGGTTTTTATTATCCACTAGTGTGAGATGTTTGCTCAGAGGAACAAAACATAGTTTTATCCTTGAATTTATACTCTGCTGGAGTGAAGATTCTGTGTAAATTTGGCACGTAATCGGGAGATCCGTTGTCCATTTCACATTTAGCAATGGTTTCTGTTGTCTGTGTGCTGTTTGAGTTTAGTGAGTTTCCGACGTTTTACTTTTTCTGTCATACTTTTTTCCTTTAGTTTGTCACTCCTTATGTTTGAATATGATTATATTTTCATTCTGTGCTTTGCACTGTGAATGTCTGAACTGGAGAACGTAACCCAAACTGTTATAGTGGGATGTGAACTCAGTCCTGTCACGGCACCTGGAGAACGTAACCCGAACCGTGCTGGAGGGACGTGAGCACAGCTTTGTCATGGTACTAGAGCATGTAACCGGAGCTGTGCTGGTGGGACATGATCTCAGTGCCGTCACAGGTACTGGGGTACGTAACCCGAACCATGCTGATGGGACGTGAGCTCAGCCCTGTCATGGGTACTGGGGTACATAACCCGAACCATGCTGATGGGACGTGAGCTCAGCCCTGTCATGGGTACTGGGGTACGTAACCTGAACCGTGCTGGTGGGACATGAGCTCAGTGCTGTCACAGGTACTGGGGTACGTAACCAGAACCGTCTTGTTGGGATGTGAGCTCAGCCCTGTAACGGGTACTGGGGCTCGTAATGCGAACCATGCTGGTAGGATATGAGCTCAGCCCTGTAACAGGTACTGGAGAATGCTGGGATGTTTAGATTGGTCTTTTTCTTCATTTGTCATAATGTCTGCAAACTGAATAAAGGTATTTATTTCACACTTACTCCTTTTGCAGGAGTGAAATGTACTCACATGGGTGTGTTTGAGGACTAGACATTGTGTTGCACCTTCCCTAAACAGGTCCTCAACAGGTACATGACCTTCTGCTTTTACAACAGACTCGCCTTATACAGGCTGCATTTCAGTTTAGTGTAATGACAAGGCTGTCTCCTTCCTTGTGTTGTGAAGAGACAGGATGGAAGCTACGCTAAACAGACAGACAGTATTCTGCTGCACTGAGGAGGAGACAGACAGACAGACAGACAGACAGACAGACAGAGAGAGAGAGAGAGAGAGAGAGAGAGGCAGGCAGACAGACAGGCAGTATTCTGCTGCACTGAGGAGGGGGGAGCTCAGAGAGAGAGAGAGAGACAGAGTGAGAGAGACAGACAGACAGACAGAGAGAGAGAGAGAGAGGTAGTACTCTGCTGCACTGAGGAGGGGGGAGCTCAGAGAGAGAGAGAGACAGAGAGAGAGAGAGAGAGAGAGAGAGAGAGAGAGAGAGAGAGAGACAGACAGACAGAGAAAGACAGGCAAGAGTCTGCTGCACTGAGGAGGGGGGAGTTCAGACAGAGAGAGACACAGGCAGTACTCTGCTGCACTGAGGAGGGGGGAACTCAGACAGAGAGAGAGACAGACAGACAGGCAGTACTCTGCTGCACTGAGGGGAGCTCAGACAAAGAGAGAGACAGACAGCGGTACTCTGCTGCACTGAGGGGGGAGCTCAGACAAAGACAGAGGGAGACAGACAGACAGACAGACGGTACTCTGCTGCACTGAGGAGGTGGGAGCTCAGAGAGATTGGCAGAAAGATTGAACACTGTACTTGGAGGGTCTGTGTTGACTTGGGTAGAGACAGGACAATTAGAACTACTGCAGGCTGGCTGGGTCAGTAGAGTCTGGGGGCCAAGAGCTGAAAAGATGAGCATCGGGGAGGTACGAGTGAATGTTCATCCAAAACCTGAGATGAGAAGAGCGCGTTTATGGTGGAGGGGCTGTCCTAGAACCTGAGATCACAAGAGCAACAACCTGCTTGATCTCTGTGAAGATGAGTGTTAGGCTGTTCTGAAGGAGTGGGCAAACTCTGATCACTGATATACAGTGCTACATGGTGTCATATTTCTGATGGGGTCTCCTTACGTCTGGGTAAAGAAACCATCTGTAGCAGTCCAGTGATTCCCATATTCCACAACAGCAGGCTTCACATTTGTATATATAAGTCAAATCATTGGACTAAGTTTCATTGAGATAATTGAAACATGCAGTGCATGTTGACCGTGAGTTAATTTGTATAATGTTACGTCTGTCACTGTTCATTAATGTTTTCACCTTTAACGACTGATGCTGAAGATGCCTTGAAGCATCATTAGAGCCACCTATCAACGCTTGGTAGACCTTTGTGGAGCTCACGGTGTTATGTTCCTCTGCTTTGGAAGCTGATATGCTTACCCGCTCTGTTTTTGTTTCATTCTGGCCTTCTTTGGAGAACCTTGAAATGTAGAGAGGTCAACATCATGGTCTGTTTGATGTGAGCCTCAAACCGTGGAACGATGGCTCATTGAGGAATTTGGACTTTATGGAGTCATTGTTTAAGATCAACCCACCCTAAGGAACAGATTCCCCTTTTTGATGTCATTTTCCCACCCTTCCTTTGGTTATGATGAAGGTTCTGCTGTGTGCTGTATTACAGTGACCTGGATGAAGGCCATGTGCTCAGATATGCGTTGAGTTGTAAAATTGGCCAACTGCACTTGGCTCAGAGGTCTGTAGGCTGCGTCTGTCGTGCTGGACGTCAATGTGTTGCAGTATGATTTTCTGTTGATTTAAGATCTGGTTTTAAATGTAAGTACTGTGCTCTCTTTGAGCAGCTTTGGTTTGCCACAGTCTAAACTGATGCACATCTAGAAAGAAACATGATCCTTGTGTGATCACGGTCCCGGTTTTTAGCCATCAGTCTTGTATTGATTAGCAGTCATCCAAAGCAGAAGCAGCCAAACAGAATAAGCATCTGCACGTCAGCTGAAGGGAATGTTGTTGGAATTAATTGAATTATTAAGGTGATTTTGATGAATACCAGCAGTGAGAAAAAGCCAGTATGATGCAAGTTGGGTCAGGACTCTGTGGACAGTGCTGTCTATAGAGTTGTCAGCTCTCTCTGGTGGACAGTGCTGTCTATAGAGTTGTCAGCTCTCTCTGGTGGACAGTGCTGTCTATAGAGTTGTCAGCTCTCTCTGG
>JABJVR010001152.1:0-19705 GCA_025773905.1 Chitala chitala
ATCTGGTGTATTGAGAATTATAATGGAGTGTCGTAATGAATAGCGATCAGACCTGACTTGTGGTCACATTAGCATGTTGGATTAAGATGTGTCTTCCACCCACAGGTGCTAAACTGGAAAAACACATTTCTGTGATACGCGATCATGGTCCAGGAGAACATGCTTTCTGCTGTGTGTGTGTGTGTGTGTGTGTGTGTGTGTGTGTGTGTGTGTGTGTGTGTGGCACACTGATCTAGCTCACCCCCACACTTCAGAAAAAGCTCAAAGGCTGCAATCACACATTTAAAAAATTCAGCGTCAGACCAGGCTGTCAGAAGCACTTTCCCAACAGAAGATACCTGGTCCAGGCATGTGGAGCAGGAGACTTCACTCCTGATCGTACCTTGGTCGATTCGCGCACCGCTGTCAGGGCGGCTTTGATCGCGTCGTCTCTCGTTTCTCCCAAGCTAAATGATGCTGCTGCACTCGATATGAGCTGGCGGCTCGCTGTGAGAGAGGCGTCCTGATTAGCAGCCACTGTCGCCAGCAGCGTGAGGATAGGAGGAGCCTATCTGGGCCTACATCTAGGCAGCATCACAGCCGTCAGTCTGTCGTTCTGCTGTTAAAACCCGTGTTGTTGGGAGCCGTCTTTATTTAGCAAGCTGACCAATAAATCGTTCAGGAAATCAGGAGGTGAACGCGTGTGTGGAAATGGCGGGGAAAGGGCGCACGAGGAACAGCGCGCCTTCAAACTGCTGCTTCGCTGTTTGAAGGCTGTCGCTTAGGAAGCAGCTGTCAGGCGAACATTGGCAGTGAATGGGCGGGCCGGATCTAGACACCCCCGCGCACACATGCCAGCGTGTCCTCATTGCGCAGGCGCAGGAGGGTCACCTCATGTTTCATTCAAAGCCCTGCTGAAAGCTCCCATTTGGAGCACCGTGAGCAGATTGGGGGGGGGCGGACTCAAAAAGGCCCTTTTGCCATCTTTTCGGCGAGGGCTCAGCTATTCTTCCAGCCTCTGAGGCAGCTTGCCTGCTCGTTGCAGAACTACCTGCTCCGTGGCACTGTTGTGTAGGGTATGGAAACGCTGGTGCTGGGCACAGATGCTAGGAGATCGAAGTCAGAAATTCCTGTGCCCAGGTGTCCAGTACCAGTGTGGCAGAGTTAGTCTCCTCTCCTCCCCTACTTTTTCCATGGAGCCGTTTTCTGAATATGGTGCAGTGCCACCATTAGCAGCTGAAACGGGCTGGCGTAGCATGCCATCAGCGGGCCACGGTTGACCCCCGTGTCTAACAAATCGCAGAACAGCCTGGCCCGTTCTGGCACTGGGCTCTGCTTCTCTTTAGTTTGCCCGGCACTGTTTCGGTCAGCTCTCAGTGCGCTGAGGAAGCGGGCAATCGCTCACTAGCATTAACGAGACGTGTCAGGGGTGAGGATTTATTTGCAGCCCTGGTATCTAGAAAACAGCAGGAGGGCCGGCGGGTGTGGGAGGCTACAGCGGTATAATAAGTAACAGTCTGAGATTGTGCTGTGCTCTGATTTGATCCAACTGACAGCTTTAGCTGCGTGGGGAGTTGCAGATGGTAGTGGTCTGGTAGTAAGTTAGAAATGCCATCCCCATCAGCAAAAGCAGTAAAACGGATCTGGCCGTTCACTGGTTATGCTGTAGTGTCCTAACCAACCTGGACAGTAAATGGAACATGGTGACAGTGTTTCTGTGTGGGCGTTTGGGAGCCCTTGGCCACACACTCTACTGTGTGTGTGTGTGTGTGTGTGTGTGTGTGTGTGTGTGTGTGTGTGGAACAGTGTTCTACTAAACATCTGAGACCACAGTTATTAATGACTATAGCGCCATACTGTGCTCATTACAGAATAAACCATGATTAACTCATTTTTTGTTTCTTCTGATCCATTGTGTGTAAAAGGCACCAGCTCTGAGTGTTGCATTAAAGTGGTGTTATAGTTAATCAGATTTCTTGCTATTAGGTTATGTACTAAAGTGTCAGTGTAAATATGTTATTGATGACGATGGTTGAATTTAAGCCTTAATTTTGCTGTGGTTCACAAAAAAAACCCACATTGGAACATTTTGACTTTATTCTTGAGTGGGTGCTGTATGGATGGCTAGTT
The DNA here is from genome assembly GCA_025773905.1 of Chitala chitala. Taxonomy (NCBI): domain Eukaryota; kingdom Metazoa; phylum Chordata; class Actinopteri; order Osteoglossiformes; family Notopteridae; genus Chitala; species Chitala chitala. Next base: position 2,110 of record JABJVR010001152.1, read on the forward strand.
TGTGAATAGGGTATATAGGTTAGACATCCTACCCGTTTTCCCACATTGGCGGACCTTTGGTTCTGGTCCTGTTAGGCTGGCTGTGATCTATACTAACCGGTTTGAGCCTAGATGGGTCTGCTTTTGGAGCTTTTCGATAGTGATGGGCAACATGATGATGTTTTATCATGGCTGCTTGCAGTTCTGTTTACAATACACATTTGAGAGTTATCGTTATGAACCACAATACAACTTCATATTTAATTATTATAATTACAGAACAAATTGGCAAGTGCCAATCACGCGATCTCTATGTGTTTGAAGGTTACAACAGAAGTACAACAAAATGTTTGTGAAACAAAGCAATTTTAGCTTGCATTCAGTCTGTATACATCACTTTCACAATATCTCTGTGGATCCCAAAGTGACTGGATCTTGAATTTAACTGATGTTTGTTCGTCATCAGACTGCTAAAACGCTGCGCTTGTGTCACATGAAGGTAAATGGCACACGGTTCGTTGATTATCAGCTACGCTGTTAAATGAAGTGCATGACATGCAGCATGACATGAAGAACTGGTTACGAAAAAAGGTTCTGCTGAGTGGAAATGGTTTGGATTTGCAAAATCCGGCATGGTTCGTACAACAGGTGGCAACACAAATTTGTTAAGCACTGAAACAAAAACACCCCAGACAAAACGTGGAGAGGCTGACTGTGCATACACACACAAGCACATCTTACTCAGCAGCAGCGTCTTCCACACATTCTGAGGTAACCAGACAAAAGCAGCAAGGTCTTATGAATTAGTATTAACTGAAAAGCACTTTTGTTATAACAAGTCACGTTCTTTTATGTGGATTTTGCATACATTAATTATTGCAATGTTTCTTGTAAGGACAGAATTTATGGTTAATTACCATTACTACATGCATGCCAGCTTGGATGGTTTGTAAATAAAACAAACACCGACCAAAAGTCATGATCAATATCGTGATATGATATTTTAGCTGTGTCGGCCAACCCTGCTCGTTGATATCGATCGGCCGCCGCTGACCAGAGGATGCTGGTCTTGCCTGCTGGAGGTCAGAAGGTTAGAGGGTAGTCTGGAGCGGGAACCCCCGGGATCTCACTTTACAGTCATTTGGGCCTTTTATCGTAATGGTGAAAACATGGAGCACCCCCCCCAAATCCCGTGGAGGGCTGTCTTTCAGGACGGCCTTCGAGTATAGCCAGTGGGTTCGGCCAAATGCTCCGCCGCCACCCCAGTCTCTTGCAGGACAGAAAAGCGTTGAACAGCTGCCCCCGCCAAAGGCTGAGCTGAGATCTCAGCAGTCGAGCTTCATGGCGCCCAACATGCTGAGAGAGAGAGAGAGAGAGAGAGAGAGAGACTTCATTTAGTCCCCTTTTCGCCCGAGTCGTTAATACCTCCAATGAAGGTGTCGCATGGTCTTTTGCTGAGATGGTGTGAGTCTGTGGTTAGTTGGGAGAAGATGGGGTACTCAAGTTGAATAGGTGAAAAAACTTTTATGCGTTACCTTAGTTGATACTGCGTAGCCAATTCAGCTACTAAAGCTTTTCAGAGATTTATTGCTCAACGCTCGGCCTCAAATGCCTTTTTATTATATGCTTAATGTGTGTGACTGACCAGCAGGCAGGCACAACTCCTTATTATTTCTTTAATTTGTTCTTTCTGGATGCGTTTCACACATTGTATGAATGATCACACCTGGCTATGGCTTCGCAGGGGCTGTGATTCAAACGTCGAGGTTCGGCTGTGCAGCTGCTCCAGGCCGGGTGGACTCTCAATGTTCATGGTGGCCATGCAGAGATTTACTCCTCAGCAGGTGGTAGGCACGGGGGCCACCTGGTGAGATGTTTCAGCAGTTCAGTGTGTTTGGCTGCCAGGAAGTGAATTGCCATGTGCCTCAAGGTCCAGTTCAAGACCTGGTCTGTTTCTTCTTGACTTTTAATTTATTTTATTTTTCATTTATTTTTTGCATGCTTTTTTCCCCCCTCCCATCGGCACGTTTATAATGGTCTTTCTATCTGAAACAGAGCCAGTGTTGAGAAGCAGAGTGGGCTGTCTGTCCTTCTGGACATGGCGGCTGACCAGGTGCCAGGCGTGCAGATGGCCCGCAGGAGGCGCCAGTGCACGCCTGCCTTGGCACCCCTACACTGGCGCAGAGATGGCCTGGCAACAAGGCAGATGCTTCAGTTCTGTAGTGCACAGTGGGGGCGTGGGCCATACCGCAGCCGTCGAGGAACTGACCTGGACTTGGGTTTCAAAGGCGTCTCCTTGACCTTCTGGTGAACCGCTGCTTGCCAGACTCCCCTCTCTCCCTCGATGTTGACTTGCTGGTGTCCCCGTGGTTAAGTGTCTAGTTGTCTTCCATCGTTTTCAGGCTGAGGGAAGGGCGCCGTCGGGGCTGCCCCCAGATAAGGTGAGGCAGCTCTGTCTTTTGCTTCTGAACAGGACAGGCAGACCAGGTCATGCGCCAAGATGGATGTGGTGCATCTTGAAATGGGTGACATACTATATACATGATGATGTCATTTTTGCCTGGGATGTAAGGAACAGGATGATTCCTTAATCTGTCTCTGTGAGATAAGGTGGGGTGGACATACCATTCAAACCTGCAACTTAGTTGCAGGAAGATAGGGGTTTGATGTCAGGCATGCAGCCTCAGCTCGTGTGAGTCAGCACTGGCGTTTCTGCAGGGCGTTCAGCTCTGATCGCACCAGCGTGCAGATTGCATCACGATGCAGTGCATCATCGCCTCTCATCCTGCCCCTTCATTCAGATCCCCCCCCCCCAGCTTTGTATTCTGTCCTTTTCACGTAATCGCTTTGCCCCTCCATTCTCTCCTTCTGCTCGCGTCTTTCATTCTGTTGTTCAGGATTTGATTTCTCCACCCTGTCGCCTCTTCAGCGATGGTGGTTTGCATATTGAATGCTTTGGTAATTCCTGTTCTCAGCGGTACGTGGACTGTGGGAAACCATATTCCTTGTGTTGCATCAATTTGAGTTTTGTAGCAGAACTGAATTCAATATGCATTTTTGTAGTTCTCTGGATGTACTGGCTTTTACGTTGTAAAGTCTCTGAAATTCTGTGGCTCTAAATTACACTGTGGAAAATGTAAGCGGTAATCTGTCGCATTACTTTTTTCTGGTACTGTCAACCAGAGTTGTTTAATGTTTGGCATGAAGTTGGTTTAATAGGTACTGACCTAATTAATCCAGGCTTTAGCCTTTTGGTCTTGGGCTGTTTTCAGCTGCAGAATGAAGGACAGTGGGGCTGATAGATGCACTTGGGGCAGTCCTTTATGGAGTTCTTACAGAAAACCGCATATCCTGTGGATCACTGAGTTTGCTGATGCTGTTACACTGTTCTGTCTGAGTGAGGTGTGTACAGCTGGTAAAGGGCAGCTGCTTGGCTGTAAGTCCAACATTACTATAGCAACACTTCTACTTTACTTTTACACCTGCCAGAATTCTCATGCCGAGATTCACGTCTTTTTCATTTATTTTTTTTTTGTCATTAAAATATTTCTTGTTGCAGCCGACCCCTGAGGACTGATCGTGTAACACTTTCACGGCTCTTGGCGAAACGGACTTTGTAAATGCCGTTCAGCAGTGGACGGACTGGTGATATTCTGGGCGTGCGCTGTAAGGGTTAAGCCTGCAGACTGCCCTTTTAATAGGCTAACGTGTGAAACCAAAGGGCAGTCCCAGTGATCGACGTTTGCTTTGCACTTCACAGACTCTGTTTGTGTTTCCTGATTACCCCTTTGGCGAGCCGATCTGCCTCTCTTAATGCCTGCCTTTATTTTGGTACTGTAAATATGCCCGCCTGGTAACAAGCACCTTTGATTCCCGGTTAGTTTGTCGTGATTCTCTGTTCCCCCGTGCGCGTTAGAAATAACGAGCAGGGACCAGGCTATCAGACAGAAAGACGGATCAGAACAGATAACGCCCATTAAATCAGCCAGTACCAGCATTGTCTGATATAAATAGCCCTGTAATAGGAACCGGCACAACATTGTGCTCTGGGGCTCATAAACGGAGCTTGATTTGTAGCAGAAGGAGAGAGGTGTTACAGGCTGGGGGGCGGGTGGCTGGCAGAGACCGATGGACTGGCCAACCTGTCCCGAATTACGCGGTGCGTGTCTGGCATGTTCACAATCGAACGCCCTACAGCTAACCTGACCATCCTCGCGATTAAGGGAAAACAGGCTGGGCGTTAGACAGCTGCCTGTAGGCTTAAACATTAGCCTGTTCTCTCTACTGTTTTCTTCCATTCCAGGCAGCGCTGTAACCTACTTTGTTCACCCCGCTGAGATATTTTTAAAATAAGCATCCTGTTTCCCGTCACGGTGACCACCTGTCTGTTCGTATACCCCAAAAGACTTACTTTTCTCACTTACACAAAGATAGCCGTTTGTCCTCCCTGCTTGACTGCACACAGTTTTTAATGGTGACTCACTGCACATTAGAGGCACCAGGTGTGTGCAGCAGCGACCTCAGTCAAGCACACGTACTTTCACGGTCGCCATGCAGGTGAACTTCAGCATAGCTTAATACCCTTTTCTCCAGCGTTGACTGGAAAAAGTGGTGCTCTGCTGCTTTTAGCTGCAGCTAATGTCACATTTGTGTGGGGAGGCTGCCCACGTGGGGATATCCTAGTGGACTGAAGGCCTCAGTGTGATTTTCCTCAGAGAACTCCCAGGGACCTTTAACTGTTGTGACCAGAGGAGAGTCCTTATGGATCTGGTCATACAGGGACTGTGTAGCTCTGCTGTAAAGCAGTGCTGGATATAGCTGGTGTCCTAATGGCACATAGTTTTTTAAATCACATTTTTGAAGGCCACAAAAGTGCAGCCTGACGATAAGAGTTAATAAAACAAGCTGTTAATATCGCATTCCTTACACAAATGGTCATTATCGCACACCTTATTTCTTCCCTTTATGTTCAGTTAGTGGGAAGCTGCTGATCCCACCCACATCAATTCAACATGCATGGTTAGCACATAGCCACAGGTGTTAACCCGCGCGTCGTACCTGCCACACGCGTTGACCGTTTGAAGACCTCATTTGGTTGGCCGCTCCTTAATTCCATAATCGGATCGTTCTTCCGTGTCCCGTCTCCATGTACAAGCAGGGCGTCGTAATGAAAACGTCGCACTTCCCGGGAAATTTGCAAGACGTTTAAACGTGCGGCCCTTCTTTGGCCCTTGGTCACAGCAGCGTTTCGGCAGAGTCACGCAAAGCAAAGCGACTCGCGTCCCCCCCTCCCGCCACGCGAGCCTCGTGGCACAAACGCTCGCGATTCATAGCCCGCGTTTAGGGCAATAAGTAAGCCTTCGACGAGCAAGTGTTGCTGAAACGTTATTGCTTTCGGAAAATCTTATTATTTCTCCCTGTATGCAGCGGGGCTTCGGCTCAATCCCAGCGCGCCGGTATCTCTTTGTGTCAGAGGGTCTAAAGCTCTTGCTGACTTTCACTTATTCTGTCATACTTTTTGCAAAGCAGTTTTTTATTGCTTTTTTTTTTTTTTTTTTTTGCCCCCATCAATTTTAGAGGGGGGAGGGACTCAACCTAGATATGTTACACTAAAGTTAGTTCTATGTATTATTAACTTGCTGCCTTGGTATTAATCAAATGAGGCTATATTTCATTCTCTCTCATTCAGCGTAATGTGGTGTGTTGTATTGTAACAGAGAGGCTGTATATCTGACTGCAGCAGATCAGATAGCTACATTGAATGGGATTGTGTAGAGTCGTGCCGCTGTTCCATAAATAACAAATCAATGATAAATAATAAATCATTTACACGTTTGGAGTTGGCCCGCGCTCCCCTAGGGGGATAAGAAAAGGGAAAAAATATGCTTGCGGTGTGTGATGTCGCCGCTATGCGATAAGACCATGTATTTTTTATTTATTTTCCTCATGGCAGGGGGCTACCCGGGCCCTGGTTTTTATTTATTTTCTTTGCCTGTGGACCCCATTATTTATTTATTTCCACACCTGACTGGTAGCTGCTTGCTTACCCGTTCTGGGTTGGTATTTATATGGATGCGTTATTTACCACATTGGTGTACTGCACCATGCTGTGTCCAGGAGGCTGCTTGGCAAGGCATAGGTGAGTGTTTTCACATCATGACAGGCTGCTGATCACCTATTGTTATGATTTTGAAGGGGGGGTTTGGAGGACTGTGCTAGTGGTGACCCTCGTTCCGTCGTCTTGTGTCTCACTTCAGGCCGCTCTCATGTTCCCGTCCTGTTGCTGTGAAGCAGTGGTACCCCTCGCACCCATCGCTGATGGAGGTCTGCCATTGGTGTGACTATCGCTCTCCCTCCCTCACATGCTAAGCGGAGAGCATGCTATTTTAAAGCAGGAGCTCTTTCTTTAGCTCGAAGGCAAACCTGCTCTAGGAATTTTTGTGCCGAGAGCCATTTTGCTTAAACCCCAAAAATGGTGGTGTTTTGGAAATCAGTGCTAACGTTGCTGTGAAATGCCTCCTGTACCCATGGTGGTTTTACTTTAAGCAAGACAAGATTTATTTATATAGCCTGTATAGAATGAATTGTAAACAAAGTGTATGAGTGCCATAGTTGCTTAGAAAATCTGTATTCCTTTTGGGATTTGCATATGGTGAACAAGCAGGCACTTCCATGCTTTGTCTGTCTGTTTAGTTAAACAACACAATCGTTTTGGATGAAGAGTCAAAAAACCAATCAGGCTTTAGTTGAGCAGCTGAGTAGACAGGACCAATAGGTATTCATTGCCCAAGGCTTCCATTCCTGCGATTGGTATTTTCAGTATTGAAACTTGGTAAAGATATCTTGTGCACATTGCTTCATTTGTTCGTTGATCTCTGTTTGGCAAGTTTGAAGTTGATTCGTGCTCCACCAGTCCACCATGGTGATCCTAGCCTCTAAGCGTAGTTTCTGTCTGAGTTGAGAGTGAAGATGGTGCTCACCTGGAATGTGTGTTTTGAGACAGGTATATGCCATGTGCTGGCTGTGCTACATCTGCCAGACTGGATTAAGGAGGTGCTTGTTTCTAAAGTGTTATTTTTCCGCTGTCAGTTGATGCGTGGCGTTTATTGATTAGCAGTGTAGAGTAGTAACTGCTCCATTGATCGAGTTCTGCGCTCAACACAGGACCCTGACAAGGAAGGTACTTCTACCTTGTTTTTTCTGCTAACTCTGTTCTCGCCACTATGGAACTTTGTAAACATAAACAAGAATCACAGCTCCCTGCTTAGGCAACCCCCCCCCCCCAAAAAAAAACTCCAATGTTCAGCACTTTGAGATCATAAGGGAAAGCCTGCCATACTGTATGTACAGATCCTGATCCTGCAGAGCCCCCACAAGTTCTCATTGGGGGGGAGGGGGGCTGCTTTGCGCTGCTTACGCCACTTGACAGGCCGATTCATCACAACATTAATTGTTGTGTTTATGGAATGTTAGAAGAAGGCCAGCTCCTCAAACACGTTTAATTAGTGCCATTATTCAGCACCGCCTTTGTAATCACCAGATCTCGCTCCGAAGAGTTTCTGCTGGAGAAGCGTATTAACTGACAGAGGAGCCTATGCAGAGTCTGAAGTCTCCGGGCTGAAGCGCTCCGGCCGTTTCGCTTTTACGCGTTATCTGACCCAGACCCGCGGCCAGAATGACTTCCATTGAAAAGGCGGTTCAGCAGAATCCGCACGTGGTGTTTTAATAAAGTTGCTCGTGTCGGTCGGATGAATGTCAGACTCCGTTTTGTTGTATCATCAAACCTTCTTAAATAGAGGTTCCTCCAGAGTGGATTCGCTTATTTGTGCAATAATAAGTGCTGAACACAGAAATTCTAAATTATGGGGTTTGCCTAACATGCACTAAAAATATCTATCAGCCCAGTTTTGTTCGTCAGATCACACAGTCATGACAGTCATGCAGCAAACAAAATAATTCCAGCATACGTCAGGCTTGGGATGCATAGAGCATCGTTGCACAAATATTTAATTAATCGTGAACTATTTCTCTAAATGTTTTTTGACCGGTTACGTACCTATGTATGTACTATTGAATCTCAGCTATTTTAAAATGTGTTTCTGTAACAAATTTGACATTTAAAGATTGGTGCTATACGGCTGGCCAGGCTTGCTTTGGTAATGTATTCATCTTGTGACCAATGTAAAATGCAGTATGTTAACACAGGACTATACCGATTGTCAAATGGACTAATCAGAACAGTGGAAACTTGTAACTGTAAAATTTAGCCTTTACAAGTGGTTTTCTTTGTCGTGAACATTTTTAAATCAGTGTGTGTGAAGTGCAGGGGATATATTAAGGTTTGGTGCGCTCATATTTTCATACTCAAACCGTTGCATTAGTTCAGTGTCATAGAGAAATGTAATGCCTGTTTTGCTTTCTGACTGTTTTGTGCTTACAGAGACAAGCTAACGGTTAGCACCAAACTGTTCAAGGCTGCTATTGGCAGTTTGGCATAAGCATGATGGTGCCACTTGAGTTCAGGTTGACAGAAGGCACTCTTTCTGGGTGGGGTAGCGGCAGCAATCTGAGACTCCGCTAACTAGGCTTGAGAAAGGATCACATGCTCTGGCCAGGTTAGAACACAATAAAAAGCAAATGATGAAACTCCTGCACCCATAAACTGTGTATGATTAAGTACTTTTGTACGTTTAAGGTTAAGCACTTCTCTGGGTGGTCCGTGAAAGCTTGCTTGCCGGGGAAAAACGCACCACTCTGAGTATATAAGAAAAGTCAGGTAAAGCAGTCAGCAGCAGTGTCATGTTTGTTTGTGTGGATTTATTCCAAAGCAGGGGTTGAAGGAGAAGGGCGGCATTGAAAAGGGCTCTGTATGATGCTGCCGTTGGCATGCAGTTTTCCTGTATAACTCCAAGGAAGACACTTCAGCATTTATTTGAGAGAGATGTAGCTGGGGCTAATTGTAGTCCCTGCTTAGTTTTCCACACTGTTACACTGGCTTGGTAATCTTTAAATAGAAAGTACTTTATAAAAGATTCAAAGTGTAACCATGGCAGAGAGCCCCTTTAGCTGCATCATGGTGGTAGTGTTTCAGTAATGGGCTCTGGGATTGGGGTGGGGTAGAGTGGGGCAGGGGGACATTTTGAGGCCTGAGAGCAGGCGTGAGTGAGCGATCCTGTCCTGGCCCCCTATTCCAGGAAGCGGGGCAGCAGCGCGTATAAACACTCAGCATGCCGGAGACAGCTCTGATGTCACCAGCTGAGAGGGAGGCAGGGAGGGGTGTGGAGGGGAGACGCAGAGTTAGAGAGTGCAGAGGGAAGAAAGCAGAACAGTACAAAACGGAGAGAGGGAGCGAGTGCAAGGAAGGCTGGGATACAGAGAGAGAGGGAGCGCGGCACGAGAGAGAGACACAGAGGTAGAGAAAGCGGCACATTGACTGCCACGGCTAACGTTTACTGGATCCGTTTTCCACCACAACTCCCCGAGAGAGAGCTCAGCCCCAGTGTGGACACCGCCCCAGGTCTTCACCCTCTAGGACGGCAGCACTGATGGGTAGGGCTCCCTGGCTGTGCCTTGTGTATGCTTCTGCAGGCTACAGCAGCCTTGCTGCCAGCGGTTCAGGAAGGTGGGCAGGGAACCGTGTGTGTGTGTGTGTGTGTGTGTGTGTGTGTGTGTGTGTGAGAGAGAGTGAGAGGTTATGAGGCTGCGGTGCAGTGCTGGCTGGCTGTGTGTACACGCAGAATTGTCCGTCCATCTGGACCGGCATGTTAACTCATTGCTGACAGTCTGGATTTTGGGCTCTTCTGTGGGGTGAGGGCACTCCTCTTGGGCATGTTTGCCAGCAGAGACAGGAGGTGGTGGTGGGGGGCGGCTGGATCAGTTTACTGTGGACCCCCGCTTGTAGAAGACAAAGCTCCAGCCTCACACACAGCGTGTGTGCCAGAGTGTTTTTGAGACAGCAGGCAGCACACTGGTCTTGACTTTTGACAGATGGGTTATCGCTGCTGCATTCATTTCAAGCGTGTTTTACGACTTGTTTTGTTTGTGCGTATCTAAGAACAGTATTGTTTTCATATGTGTTTGCTGTGCAGTTCCTTACTGCGTGTCTGAGTTTGATGTGGGCGTGGACGCGAGAGTATATCGGCTTGTGTAGAAAGGGGCGGTCCTGACAGCTTCATTCAGGCTAGTGCTCTGATTCAGCACACTGCTGTGGTATACGCTGTCGAAAGCAGTACGCACTCCAGTACCCATGGAGCGAGTCTCTGACAGACCCTGTGATTGACGCCCTGCAGATCGAGGGCTGTTTTCGTCCTTAGCGGCGCTTACCTATTTGTGTCAGATGTGATGACAGGGGCGATACCATCAGACTGTACTCAGGGGATGGAGATGACCTGCGTGCGTGCAGAGTTTTGTCATTTTCCACCGCGGTTGTGTCATCAAAAACATTCCATACTGACCGCATAAATGGCCGTTGGCTATTTCTGGTGCCGTGCATGATGTGTGGGCGCGTGCATTAAGCCGGTGGGGGGCGTTTATGGAGCGGCGTGTCCGGCGCGCTGATGCTGCAGTGGACTGCTTGAGCGTAGCCCTTTCAGCTGCAGCAGAAGCGCCGTTATTTGTCCGTAGACACAGGCTGCAAGGAACTGCTGGAACATGCACCAGCGCATACACTAGGGCAGCCCAGCAGGAGGTCTCATGCTCTGTTGAAGTTGCTGTGGGCTCATGAGCACTCGCATGTTATGGGTGTGGATGACGTGCGTGCACATAAGCTCTCAGCACACTGAACACACAAACGGAGAAGCGCCGTACACTCCATTGGCGAGCATGCTTGCAGGCACATCACGGCCAGGGACACAGTCGCACCATGCGTTTCTGTGTGTGGCACAGCTGGTGACACCGCGCTGTGTTCTATAGATGGAGAGTGCACAGTCGGGAACAGGACGGTGCTCGTTGGGACGCTACTTCAGACTGACTGAACTATTCCAAAATTTTTCCCAGACAGAACACCATGCGCTGTGTGCCACATCACCCTGCCCCCCTCCCCCACCTAAAGAGCTCAGGTGCCCTCATGTTTGCACTGTGCCACACCTCCCCAGGTCTGTCCACACTGCTCAGAGCTGCGTCCTCCGCGGAGTCTGCGACGGGTTTAAAAGGCACTAATTCTCATCCCCTGCCAGCTCACACTTACACACAGTACAGAGACCAGGGCTATAACTATGTGCTCCATGACCTGAATATCAGCCCATCGTTTGGGTTCTGTTTGTTTGGATCTTGCTAAGAACCGGGACGTCATCTCGTTTTGCTGGGTTTGTAACCTGACACGTGGAAGGAAACGCCCAAATTTTGGGTTAACTCTCACCATACGCCACCATGCACACACCCTCTGGGTCGGCCTTCTGCTGATAGCGATGGCTCATGGCTTCTTAGAGTGTTCTCCTCAAGGCAGATTCTGATCATGAGCTTTCGATGGGTAAATTTAATATTCGGGTCGCTGTCGTAGTGTGACAAAAACAGGCACAACATTAGTGCTCACACCTGCATTTACCGGTAAGACACAAAGTGGGGGTGTCATTGTGTAACAGGTGTGAAGCTGCCGTATCGGTACAGAGGAATTAAGTAATTTATGCAGCGCGCTTGTGCGTTCCTCAGGATAATTGGCTCATGCGTGCGTCGCGGGAGGTTGCTGTATGTTAGCCGTTGTTTAATGTAAACATGTCATGTTTAATAGCGGCTTCTCTGTTTGCCCTTTCCTTGCTCCCGTGGTAACCGGCGTACTTTACAACAGAGGCCGGCGTCTCTAAGCGCGTGCAAACGCATGCCTGTCAGAATGTCAGTTGGTGGGAAATGGCGGGAAGTGCCTGTCATGCTGAGCGGGAGGGTTGCCAGTTATGTACTGCCATCTGAGCTGTATTGTGGCAGCTTCGGCCTTAAACACAGGGTAGGGTTTCAGTGAGCAGCTCGGGTCCGGAGCTCTGTGATGGAGAACAGCTTTTCTCTAAAGACTATCAGCTTCTCCGGTGACTTCTGGGCTGTAGTTACTTCAGGTTGGTGGAGAGTTCATAGTGTTTGTCACACAGCCGATTGTTGTGACGTGGGTGTGTGCATTATGGGTAAAAAGTTGGACGGTTATTTATTCCGTTTTGCGCCATTGAGACTCCACATTTTTGAAGGCGTGAAATCCGCTTCCACGCATCTTTGGCAAGTTCTCATGTTTCCATAGTTTGTCACTGTGCGCTTTGGGTAAACCAGTGGCAGATCCTAGGACTGTAGTCTACGCTTCATGGTCTCCTTTATACCGTCATCCACCTCCTTGTGCCCTCAGAGCACCTTCTGCCCTGTGCCAGTCCAGCCCCTCCCCCCAAACTCGCATCTCACAGACGTTGGTCGTAGAGGTTGCAGCCTGACCAGCCAAATCTCTCCACATCTCTACAGAGAGCAGTTTATATAGATATACATTTATAAAATATATATATTTTTTGTTACTTTTTTCTTTCTCGGTGACCCTTGCGGCTCTGCAGCAGGAAGCCAGGAGTCAAAAATAACCTCTCGCTGCCACCACTTCAAAGCTCCTGGGTCTCTGTCCCTCGTCAACAGATAGATCCAGAAAATAATGTCTGTTCACATTATTTTTCTAAGATGGTAGCGCTTTATCCCTGGGCGTCTGGGGGAGTGCTCATGGGGGTTTTATGACCGAACATTACGGATTCGCACAGATGGAAAGGCAGCTTGACAGTGGGTGAAACCAATGCCTGGGTTTTGTTTTGGTCTCTGTTTGAAACTAAACGAAATAGCTTCATGTGCTAATAGCGCCGTTGTCGCAGGAGCGAGCGGTTAGCTTGAGACGTGTGTTGTCGAATTCCTCTGGTGTCCCTGTGATTCTCATGCCAGATCTTGTAAAGGCTTCTCTCTGTGAAATGCAGTTTATTTCCACAAGTTTGCGCTGGGAGGGGGGAAAACGGTGAAGCGTGTTATTAAACCCAGGCCTTTTTTCACAGCCGTGACATAGATCACAGTGTACTGTTCTGCAGCTGAATGGTGCTCGGGTCATCAGAGACTCTGCACATGACGTCGTAATAATTATTTTTAAATTATTTTTTTAATCCTTTAGAGGGGATGGGAAGGGAGGTTTTTGGTGAGCTGCAGAGCTGGTGCTTCTGGCAGAAAGGCTGCTAGGTGGCTGGTTGACTTGCTGTCCTCTGTGGTGGGATGTCTCAGGGTCTTGTGGTGAGGTCCAGCAGCCGTGTCCGCACGCGTCACTGGCGTTCTCGGTCACAGCATCGCTGCAAGCACGGGAGGCCGGCTTACCCCTTGTCTGAATTAAAAAAAAATCCGTGATCACGCTTGCCGGTATGTGGTTGCTTCTCTTCCTGTTGCACAGCGTATGGGCTCACGACCAAATCAGACCGTTCTGTCCTCAGAAGAGCCAGCTTTTCAGGTGTAGAGCTTTCATGTTTTCACAAGTTTTCGGTCCAGATTTTCACATGAAGCAGGCGATGCTGTTGTTGAAATTGCATGGATCTATGAGTTTACTGGCGTGAAGAGGGTCCTGCCCTCAGTTCCACAGAATGTACCCAGTTACCAAACTTCATGAAAGATGCTTAATTTTTTATTTTATTAAATTAGTGTTGTGTCCTCTCTGGATGTGTCACCTTGGCCGTGCTGGCTATTAGAGTAATGTGTTATGTCCTGAATCATTTACTTAGCGCCTGGCAGCCCTTATTAATGAGCATTAATGCTTGTAAAGATGGGCAGTGCGTGAATATCGTGCTTCTGAGGAGGACGTTATGTTTCTTAAGGTGTTTCTGTGGCTCTGGACATGTGCTCCATTGTGTTCTACATCTCTCCATCTTGACTTGAGGTTCAAAGAGCAGTCGTTACCTCTTTGGGTGTCATTACTTCGCTGGTTCAGCTTTATCCCCTGCTAAAAGAGGGAGCATTGTCTGAAGACGGAGTATCATTCAGCCTGTTTGCTGAGGGGGGTACCTTAGCTTGTGGTACCGCAAGGAATGTTGGGATGCAGGAACTCATGGGAATTGCAGGTAAACAATTTAGTGGCAAAAATGACACAGGTGTGATCCAGGCCTTGGTCTTCTAAAGTAGGCCATCTGTTGGCTCACTCACACTGGGATTATTTTATTGTTCTGACCTCAGATGTGGTGTTTAATGCTTTCTGGTTATTTAGTTTAAATCCTGCCTATGTTTAGTGTGTACACTTCATTTCCAGTTTTAATTAAATCCACTGGGTCACAGGAAGAACGAGAATTTGGCAGCAGATGTAAAGAGGAAGCTTGTTTAGAAGACAGCTGCAGTCAAGCCACAGGTGAAACAAGCTTCACAGAAAGACACTGCACTAATGCCCGAACCGGGGGACAGAGCCAGTTGCAAGTTACCAGTGGCTTCCCATTTACAAAACATGGACATTCTACACAAAATGCGTAGCCCCCTCCCCCATGTGACACCTAGAGTGGCATCATTTCTGCCTCCTGTGAGGTGTGAGGTCACCACCCATTTTAGACAATGCAGCAGTCCTCCCACTCCACCGGAGGCTGTTGGCAGGTAAAATAAGGCCAGTCAGCAACCTCAGAGCTCAGGATGCAAGTCAGGTTGAAGGGACTTTGTTAATTTGTGGGTTCTCTAGGCAACTTTCTGCGCTTTGCTTTTGAGTAATCTTCTGTAAACCCGCTCAGCAGCGGCCTTGTTTTAGCCAGCGCACTTACACAGGCTTGAAGGAAGAGGTGCAGTCTTCAGGCATGTGACTGGTTGAAGGTGGCTAGAGGGCGAAGCCCAGAGCACTGCGTTAGTCTGCTGGATGGCGGGGGCTGTGGGCACATTTCCTGAGCTTTGCAGGAGCCTGGGGTGAACTGTGGTAGCCTGTGACCAAAGCATGTGAACAGATGAGAAAACCGTGTGGGTTATCGAAGACCCCTTTTTGTCTTGTCCGTCCCGTTTTCCAGATGGGAACTGAACGACTGTTTCCAATTCTGCTACCTGTTGGAGTAAGTTCAAGTGTTTCAGAAAATACTGCATTAGATTCTCTTTGTCCACTTTTTTGTGTTGCCCCTTCCTGATTACATGGACATTCATAATAAGAATGTGATGGACAGGGATAAAACACAGCTCCATCAGTGTGATCATTGTTGCAAAATCCATGCTCAATTGCAATGGGGAAAAAAAGAAACTTTCCTGGTGAGCTGCAACTTTGCACACCTGTTCTAGCTTTAGGAGACAAAAATAAACAGGTAACAATTTTCATTGTTTGCACTATAGACTGACATGTTGAATCAGTGTGGTGTTGGTTTGGCTGTGCACAGGTGTTTAAATTCCAGTACGTTTGGCCCAAGCCGTGAGCACAATTGAAAACAAACATGCCCATCTTTCTTCTGTTTGTTGATAAACACACGAATAAGTTGTCGTCACATCGGCGGTATTTATTCAAAGCAAATTTGGAGGAAGCTGTTAATTTGTGAGGACTTCCTGTCGGCCGTGCCCCAGAGTGCGTTCTGGGCCATTTATTTCCGCGTTCCCCAGCCCACCGCACCGGGCCGCCTCAATGCCGTCTTTGTGGGTTCTGTTTGCGTCACAAATTAGATTTTATAGAATTATCGGGGCAGGATGAAAAGGGGTGCTCTGTGTACTGACGTGTACTAGGCATGGAAGCGGGGGCGACGGACCCCTGAGTGACGTGGGGGCTCGCTGATAGGGGCTTTTGTTCGAGACAGCTCTGCCGCTCTGCGCCCTCCCCCTGCCTGACCTTGTGCCCCTTGGCAGGGGGGTGTGTCCCACGCTCTCTGGACATCGTGGGCGGGCAGACCGCAGTGGCTTTCGTGAATGTGCCCTGTGTTCCCTGGGCCCTTCCCTTCACCCTCCGCCATCAGGACCTGCTCTCACACAAAAAGCCCGGGCTTACCTGAAGCACCGGCTGCTCAATTCACTGGTTCATCGTGTGCAAACATTGTTTCTTGTCAGATTTGGACGAGCAGCCTTCCAGTGTTTTTGTTTCTGGTCTTGTTACAGAACAAAATGTCATTTTTGGCAGTTTTGTCCTTTTGTTGCTGGGCATTCTGTTTCCTCATGTTTCTTTTTGATTTAGTTTTGAATTTTGTACCATTGAAGTGCACTGCGCTGACACTTGTTTCACTTAGTGAAAAAGATCATGTGTCAGTTTCCTTTCCGTAATGTCGTGTTATTGGAGGAATATTTCTTTGTTCAGAAATGACTGTAAAGGATGCAGCATACTGTGTTATAATGCTGGATTGACACTGCTGTTTATAGAGATGTTTTTGCTTGACTCGCTGCGCTGTGGGATTCATCTCAGTGGAGCTGGTTAGCGTGTTGGCCTGCGGTGCTCCTCAGCCTGGGTGTTTCCTGAGACCGCAAGCCAAGTCTCGTGGTGGCTCCCTTGGCGATGACTCTGTGCACCTTGATGAGTCAACATTATGCTTCTCTCAGTCTGGTTAGGGTGCAATTCAAAGCCATGAGAAACCCTCGAGTGCCATGAAGTCTGAGGTCCTGGAGAATCCTTTTGTGAACAGAGAAACATTTGCTGTCTCCTTTGGTTTTCTGTTCCCTTTTTTGTTCAGACGTTTTTGATGAAGAATAATTCGCGTAACTTTTTCTTGTGCTGAAAAAACGATGCTGATCTGTTATCAAATGCGTTCTGAAATGGTTTGATGACGGTTTATTCCATCTGTCAGACTGCATAGGCAGTGTGCTATGATCTCTACTCAAAGACCATGATCTGCGTAACAATTCTCCACTGAACCGACTAACAGTTAATGTTGTTATTTTACAGTCATTATTTTAATGTAATTGATATGTTTTGATAGTTTTCCTGTGTTCAAAACACATTCTTTTATGGGTGGCTATTATAAATTGGACTTTTCTGGTGAGAACTGAACATTTGTACTTGATGACAAATAACCGTTAGGTACCTATTAAGTAATTATTGAGTAAGTAAAGCCAGTTATTTTTGCCCTAATTCGATTCTTTTGTGGTTTTTTTTTTTTTGTGGATGCGTACCAGAAAGGACTGCCAAAACAGCAGTGCAATCTCATGCCCCCCCTCCCGTTTCCACAGTGGATGTAAGCGGGACGCTGCCCTTGCAAGTGCCCCCAGCTGCCATCCCCATGGACCTGCGCGTGGACCAGCAGTTTGGCCTGACGGCGGGAGTGGCCCAGACGGACTCCGGGCGGCGTGAACAGCAGCTGCAGCAGGAGCTCCTGGCCCTCAAGCAGAAGCAGGAGATCCAGCGTCAGCTGCTTATCGCCGAGTTTCAACGGCAACACGAGCAGCTGTCCCGGCAACACGAGGCGCAGCTCCAGGAGCATATAAAGGTGGGCCGCGTCACCCTAGCCCTTGAGCCGCTTTGCTCTGCTCCATCCCCCACCTCGCTCTGCCCCGCCCTCACCTCACAGTGCCCCACCCCTGTGTCACCATGCCCTGCCCTCACCTCTCAGTGCCCCACCCCTGTCTCACCATGCCCTGCCCTCACCTCTCAGTGCCCCACCCCGTCTCACCATGCCCTGCCTTCCCCTCACAGTGCCCCCCCCCTGTGGCACCAGGCCCGGCCCACGCCGCACAGTGCCCCACCCCTGGGGCCCCCTGCCCGGCCCGAACCGCA
>JABJVR010001153.1:0-19703 GCA_025773905.1 Chitala chitala
CGCCCCCCCCCCTCCCCCCCCCCCCCCCCCCCCCCCCCGCCCCCCCGCCCCCCCCGCCCCCCCCCCCCGCCCCCCCCCCCCCCCCCCCCCCCCCCCCCCCCCCCCCCCCCCCCCTGTACAGAAAATGAAATGTGTTGCAGGATATTGAGTCTCAGATATACCCCATACTGTTTCACCTAGGAGAAAATAAAAGTAGTGAAAACATCTGTCAATTCAATGACATATTACTGACAAGTTTCAAAGGAGGTATGTGATTACTGGTTTGCTTAGATCTCATATGGAAAAGAGTTCCTTATTGACTTCCTTTACACCAGTTATATTGAATACTGCATATAAAATACAAATTGCTATAATTTACCACTAATTGCAAAAGTATCAAATTATTGCTAATTTGCTGTTCATAGCAGATACCAAAGAATAAAGTGATACACATCATATAGAAATAATGCTTTTAAAAATTACGCAATCATTGTTTTATACTTTGATTAGCTATTTGTTTAGTTTAATCAAACTATACTAGAATTATTCATTTACTAAAAATCACAAATATTGTTTTTTAGTTTGTTCCTACATAAATTACTATCAGTGTTCAATTAATATAATTTCACTGTAAGGGCAACAATAAATATTTTACTAGATGGAAACTTTCCAATTTCTCTATACCTTTATACATTGTGCTTGTTAAACATTAGTTTGTAACCTTGTAAGCTTATACTGTATTATCAAAAAGCTTAAATTCCATTATTTAAGACAGCTAACAAGCTGTACCTGTAATATTGTGACCGGAATATACAAACAAAAAAGACAAACATCTGACCTTAACAATTTAACCTTAACTGAGAGAATATTGCAAATATTGGCAGACTGCACAATGATTTGACAGAGAAACAGCCCAGTGCAAAGAAAATCCTCCCATTTAAATCTTTTTGTTAATAATATTGTATGTCCTATTTCCTTGCTGAACTTGCAAGGGCTGAGGGGCTTTTTATGAGTGGTTTAAGAACATGTGAGAAGGCATTTTCATTTAAGACAAAATCTGTTAAAGCCCATTTTTCACCGCAGAACTGAAACAAAAGGTTTGATTTCATCACATAAACATAGTCCTACATAATTAAATCAGAAATACAAAAGCTGTGGAGATTTACATAAGAAATTTCAAGAACTACAGAAACAACTGTACACTAATATTTATATAGGCTTGTGATTTCTCACATTCTTCATTTGTGTCATTATCTTGCTGTAGGATGAATTCCTGACCAACTAGGTGCACAGCAGAGGGCTTTGCATGGCATTGCAAAATCCTGTGGTAGTAGTTTTGGTTCAGGATGCCACTTACTCTCTGTGTTAACGCTGGATCCAGCAAAAGAGCCCCAGACCATCAGGCTTAGTCCTTCATGTTTGACAACTAGTGTCACACACACAGAGGAACCATCCTTTCGCCTACACGATAATGTACAAAAACTCTGTGATGAACTGAGGAACTTAAATTTTGATTCATCGCTTCATTGCTTCATAAAACGTTCTTCTAGTCTTCAGTAGTCCACTGGTGGTTCTTCATGGCCCAGGCAAGCTTCCTTTTCTTATTTTGCCATCTTAGCATTGGTTTTTTTACTGCCATTCAACCTGTCAAATCTGCAGCTCAAAGTCTTCTCTTCACAGTTGAAACTGAGACTTGCTTACTTCGATCAGTGTTAAGCAATGCTTGAAGCTGTTGTCCTGTGAGCTGCTTGTTAAGCAAACTGTTGACTCTCAGAAACTTGTCTTCAGATTCTGTTGTGGCTTTGGCTCTGCCAGACCTCTTCCTGTCAGAGTTTCCTCCAGTTTGCAAGTGTCTTATAAGGTGTAGGAAACTGTAAACACTGACATATTGCCTTTCTTTGCAATTTCTCTAAAGGAAACATCTATACTTTTAAGGGTTTCAATGGTCTGTCTGTCTTCCTTTGTTAATTGCCTTTTTTCACCATTTTCAGAGTAATATACCATTTCTTGCAATACAATACTGTCCAAGCATTGCTTAACAGTGTATAGTAACAGTCTGTTCCAACACTGCTTTTATACAGACAGTGAGACAGTTTGTACGTAATCAACAAAAGTCGGGAAGCCTGTAGGAATTGTTAGCATGAACTTTCAAGGTTAATCGCCTCATTACCTCTTTTCTATTGAAGGCCTTTTTGTATAACTTAAAGATTTACATTATTTTCAGTTTTTGCTAACCTAATTATTTATTTATTATTTATTTTTACCTCTAGTAGTTTACCACTTACCTTTGCATGTTTTAAGTTATTCACAGGACTTGAATTGCTTACATTTCAATAAAAACCTGAAAAATGGGGTGTTGTTAAAACTTCTAACTGGTAGTGTGTGTGTGTGTGTGTGTGTGTGTGTGTGTGGAAAGAAACAACAAATTCCTGTGGTGAATAAGAATAGGGGAAAAAACACCTTATCACAAATTCAAAACATAAAAGTACCAGAAACAGATGCCTTCATAACAAAATGGGAATAAGAAGCAGGTGGTGTAAAATATGAACTCCTGGTGAGATGTGGGGAGGCGCAGCCTGTCACACACACTGTGACATGTAGCGCCTCTCCTGCCAAGCTGCTGTTACAGCCACAAACTGAACACTTTAACTTAGTAATACTTTTCTCAACATGCACACACTTATTCCTGCAGGAATGGTAAAATGTTTTCCACCGCACAGCACAAGTCATAAATTACATATAATTACTACATTGCTACTTTACGGATAATCTGCAGATGTATGAAGCACAAACAACAAAAATGGCAAACTGACAAATAGTGTGCTGTGTGTAAGTTAGCACTTAGCCCTATGTACCCCCAACACGAGCAAGTACAGGAGAGGTAAGGAATAACGCAGAATTTTCAAAAACCAAGGCAAACACTAGGATACTCATGAAAATGTAAAAATGACATGTTGTGCTAGCAGGGGGTACTACATTGCCATTACATTTAGTTTTCTTCCAATGTTATAAATAACTGAGAATTTAGGAGCATGCATTATATGCTTAATTTTCTGTCATTTGGACATGACTGACACTGCACTCTGTAGAAGTCTGTTTCCTTGGCCATGTCAAGGTGAAAGTCATTCTCCTCTTTACTGACTGAATACATAAGTTCCCATTTTCTGTGAGGCTACGTTAATACTGAAGATGCCAAAGAAAACAGATAAATGGAGTGAGGAGAGGGCTTGTTTTTCTCTTATTGTTCTGTTTTGATGGTGTTTTTGCAATGTTAACTATTTCTGGCTGTCTAACGTGTTTTCAAAAACGTTCACAAACGGATATATTGCCTGTAACTCTCTCTGATGTATTTCTTGTGCACTCACAATACATGGTAGCAGTACCTCACTGGCTCTACTGTATGTTTCTTTCGTATAAATACAAACAATCATAGTGACTGATGGATGGAGAGAGTGCAGGTCTTTCTTACAGATCTGGGACCTTTTATTTTCTCTCTTTTTTTTTGGTTTCTCAGCACTCCTATTTATTCCCAGTATGCTTTTTGTAGGCAGATGCCAAACTACAGGGAACACAATTTAATGTGTGGCTCCTTGCAAGGTTGTAGGCCGCCAGTGACGAGTCTCACTAGGGCTATTTACACCAGCTCTGATTGCTGTCTCCATGTCTCACCTCTGCCAGAGCTGGAACAGACTGCAAACCCAGGGACGCTCTTCCATGCAATGCCTTTCTGGAGATTTCTAAGTAAACTCTCATCCACACAATGCATTTTATCTCTCTTTCCACATTTTAGCAATATTTTAATATAAAAGCCAAGTCATCATATTTTCCTGCTGTTAGTTGTTGGATTTATTTGTTTATTTTTTTATTTTATGTTTTCTACTTTATACACATAGACAAATGCATATATGGGAAAAAAAAAAGTAATAAGGCAACACACAAACCTGAAAGCCAATGCTTAAGAAATTATTTGCAAAGCTGACATTTTGCAGTGTATGTATTGAGATTTTGCATTTTTTTCTCTGGCCTCTAGGTGCTTTAGTTTCTTCTGGCTAAAAGCATGGAGTCTATTTAGGCTGGTGTTTGTGCATGCACACGTGTGTGCGTGCATGCTTGAGTTGGTCAGATGTGTGGCAACATGCTGTTGATTAAAGACAGAAATGCAATTTGGTGGTAAGTTTCACCTAAAGTGGATGATGTTGTGGATGATGAATTCACCATGAAACATTAGCCTTCATACACTGTCTGCTTCAAAACTCTCATGTCTGGAATGTATGAAAGCAGCCAAATAAAATGAGATATCCATGTGCTTTTGTATTTTTTTTGTTATTAACAGCAGACAATAGTTCAATTATAATTGTATAATTATATTATGTTAACATACACCTGAGATACAGGTAACTATCAGAATAAAGGAAACAAACAGCATGCCATAAATTATTGGCTCATTATGTATACACTTACAGGTAATGATGCTGTTGGAAGAAAATAACATAATTTATCCCAGCCACATATTTTCTTTAACATTATGTTGATGATAATGGAAACGATTTTAACACATTGCCCTAGAATGTGTTCTAAATGTTCATCTGTGATGAGCTCTGTTAACTTAAATTGCCAAGACATACGGTTAAAATCTTTTTCCATGATCATTAAACCATCCAGTGCTTTTTCAAGTCATGCAAATTGGGGGATGTGTTATCCCTGTAGATTTCAGATATGCAGAAATATTTCACTGTGGAATAAATGTGGCCAGCCAAAAAGGCTTTGTACTTATTGCCAATTACTCTGCTCACTATCAGAGTGCAAGAAGTTATTCTAGATGAAAAGCACAACATGGTGGCTCAGAGGTTAGCACTGTTGTGTCTTAACTGTGGAGGTTTGGGCTTACATCCTGCCTGTGACCTCTGTGCAGGGAGCTTGCATGTTCTCCCTTTGCTTTTAGGGGTTTACTCCATTTCCCATCATTCCAAAACAATTTGGAAATACCTCGTTGACGTTTCCTAATGGCCATAGTGTGTGTGACTGGGTCCTCTAATGGTTTGTCATCCCATCCATGGTGTCTGCTACCTTGTCACCCGAGTTACCTGGGAAAGGTTCCAGGTTCTTTGTTAACCTCTACAAGATAACTGGTGTGGAAAATGAACGAATGCACACAACTCAATAACAAAGCTGGCAAATTCTTTATTCTGTAGACATGGACTAATGAATTTGAGATAGTTTTTTTTTTTTTTTTGGTGGGGGCCACATATACCCTGGTTTGGAAGAAGGTGAAGAACGAGTCATCTAACAGATTGTACAATCTTTTTCCTGTTTTGTTTTTCCTTTTTCCTTTTTTGTAGATCACAATTTCTGCCCTTTTATCACAGAAAATCTGCATTTAAAGTGGAGTACTTGTGTTATGAAGTATGACAGTATCACTGCGGCCTTCATTCATTAACTCACAGCTACTCTGCAGGTAAGGTGAACTTTCTCATCCCTGCTGTTCATCATGAAGTACCAGCAAGGTGAGAAACTCATGGTTCTTCACGAACCCTCTCTTAGAGTTACCGAAATGTGTGATTTATTATTTATCCTAGTGGCCCATAATGACTGCAGCAGTGCCTTCCCAGCACTTTTTGTACATCATCTCATACATTATTCTAACAAAGTCAAACCAAACAAGTACAATAGCAACTGCTTTCAGTTTGTTTGCCCTCTTTTTCTGAAGTGTTTCTTCATTCTCGCAGGTATGTGTAGCTGAAATCGGCTGTCGCAGAATAAGCTGCGATACGATCTTCGTTCGTGGCGGAACAGTGGCGTGGTGGCCTTGCACCTCCAGGCCTGGGGTTCAATTCCTGCCTTGGGTCTGTGTGTGTGGAGTTTGCATGATGTTCCTCTGCTGGGTGGATTTTCTCTGGGTTCTCTGGTTTCCTCCCACAGTCCAAAAACATGCGGGTTATATTGATTGGTGTCTCCAAATTGCCCGTTGTGTTGGTGCCTTTCCCTGCACCCTGTGTGTGCTGGGATAAGCTCCAGGCTTCCTGTAACCCTTCACAGGATGAAATGGTGTAAAAGATGACAGACTGATGTTCTTCATCCTACCAGTTAGGGAAGTTGTTACCTGTTTTACCGAGGTACACTGTGCAGTCTAATACTGTGATGATGAAACATAAATGGTATAAACTGTATCGAAGTTTCTTTTTTTTATTTTTTTTCCTTGCATTCAAATTTTGAATTCAATATATGTTAAATGCTTTCTTTTTTATCAGTATGGTCTGAAACTGATAAAGGAGCTTTATGAAAGCACAATACATTTTGTTGTAATTAATTGAAAGTGGTTTTGATATGTTATCAAGGTTGTGGAGCATTATGTAATGAAACAACAAAAGGCACTGGGATATAGCATAACGACACCCCTCCAGCTCACCTCACCTCACTCTTCACAATGCTTCAGTGAACAGTCAATCATACTCACACTGCATTGTGACAGCTCTTACCTTCTGCCTCTCTGCTGAATGACTGATAAACACTTCTTTCTTTAAACATGCTAGCAATCAACAAAAAAAGTCAATTCTGCATTATATTGCATATCCCATTTTATGGATAAACTTATAGACATTCAATTATTATTGAAATACTTTAACAAGTGGTCTCAACACCCTAACACTGCATCCATCAGGTATGCTGTTCTGTGTATTTGCTTTCTTATTCAGTATGGTCATAAAGCTTTCTGTGCGGCCTTTTTACAGTGTTTCTAATACTACATGCCCTTATATAAAAACTGAGTTTCTCTCAAATGGTGAATTTGACATGTATGTAGTAATAATCATCATTGCTTATATTGCTTCAGTGTTGCTATGCTCAAGGATCAAATTTTTGTGTCAGGGTGGGGATTAGGCCAGTGTTTCACACACTAAAATCACAATTCCATAAAACAGCAATGAGTTAATTCCTTCATTCTTTAATATTAATTCCATAATTCTTTAGGATTCATTCCTTAATCCTGTTATTACATTGTCTTTCATTATCGGATACATTGCATGCAAAGCAAGACTTAATGGTTTTGCACAAACTAGCAAAACTGTAGACTTGGAATAAATGCGACACTAATCAATATTTAGCAGCTTTACACTTTGTTAATATGAAATGTCCTGGTGTGTTTGCACTTCTGCATTTAGCAGGCACTTCTATCAAAAACAATGCATGATATTTCACAACCGCTATATTGGTTTTCTGCATTTATCCCATCCCCTGCTTGGGGGCAGCTACATGTGGCACCCAGGAAGCTACCATTTGAGTGTCTTATTCAAGGACACACCTGGCAGCTGGGCTGGAATTCAAACCAGAAGAGCTGCACATCCCACCCTGATGTTCTGCCCATTGAGCTGCCAGGCTGCTTGCTCACGGTTTTTTAAAGTAGCCTCATATAATTTTGTGCACCATGTTCTGTACACTTGTAGTAGCACTGCTAGTTCTAGGTGCCGACCCACACACATAAGACAAGAGTTACATTTTACTGACCACATATCAGCTTTTACTTTCATATTTTACAACTTCACATTTTATACAACTTCTGTAGAGCTGCTAATCACATTTATAGGAGACCGAATGTAACAACTTGTAAATAAACATGCAACTTGCAAAGTAAGATTATGTCAATATTTATTCATACACATCACAGTTGACAACAGGCAAGTAAAGGGAAGTCTTGATTATATTTAATTTACAGTGAGGCAGCATTCTACTTCTAAAGAAACAGTGTAAAATAAATGAAAGATTCACAGTTTTGCATTATACATTGCAGTTTAAACAAATACACAATTAGCATAGCCATGGAGACCATGTTTAATCTTTCTAATCTTTCTTAATTATTCTGCAGTGTCCATTTCATCTTCAGATGTGTCATCTCAGATGGCATTACCTGTAAGTTCTTAGGTAGCTTTCATTCAACAGCCAGTGATCAGGTTGACCAGTGTAAGACTCAACAGTGTTGCTGATTGGTCACTGTTTTAATATCTGCTTATTCTAGTGCTTGCCTTTTTCTGTTTTCTGGGTGCTTGGCAGACTGTATCTTTAACACAGAATTTCACTAAACATGTTTCACATACGCCTTGCTGATCTTTGCTCAAATCACTGCATTCAGACAGAAAGCACTGAGTGGTCTCAGCAAATGCTGTATTCTGGGATAAGTGAGTGATGGGTTTTGATTGGTAGGCCAGGCTTGGTGTTCATTTTTGTAGGTGCTGTGACATTTCCTGGACCTATATTGGCAGCGAAATTGTAGTGCTAGATTTGCCCCTAAGGGATACATTTACTGAAGGTCGGATGGAGTTACTAAATTCACACTCCATATTCCATACATTTTTTTTTGCTCTTCTGTGAAAAATTATAATCCATCTACACAGTTTATTCAAACTTAATTTTTAAAATGATTTGTTATTTTATATATCACACCATGGGGAAATAAAAGAAAAGCAGAAAAGAGAAAAGGTAGCTTTAAATCAGCAGGTTGGCCATTGTCTACACTCGGAGGGAAAGGTAATCTCAGTCGATAGGAACGTCTGCTGGAAAAACAAATAAAATAAATAAAGCCAAATCCTTTGTGTCTTCACTTCCACCACTTCAAGGCAGACGCCTCACATTGTATATTGATCTGCTATGGATTTTTTTTATGCCACTGCAGCCCTGGTTTCATTGCTGTGTAAACAGATTTCATGAAAACTTGATTTGATTTTCCATAGCAAAAGCCAAGGATGTAGATTCTGCACCATATCTCGTCCTGATGAATAAAGCTTCTGAATGAAAGTCAGTCCTTTATCTTGGATACTTACACCTCAGCGCCATTTCAGAAGAAAGGAGAAAAAAAATCATAATTGAAAAACTTTATATTACTTAAGGACTTGAAGACTCTTGACATCTCAGATTGCTACTACATGTAGAAATGCAAAGTGCTGGAACCTGACAGCATTTTTTTTGTAGTATTGCATGCAGCTATTTTATAATTCATTGGCCGTTTTAAGAAATCCATTAAACAAGAATCTGGAGTCACCTCAGGGGGAAATCCTGCCAGAATCTCAGCCCCCAGTGCTCATAATTCTTAATCTGGCTGGCACATCATTCAGCATCCATTTTCAGTGCCGTTATTTCAGTCACCAAGCATCTGAAAATCCAATCCTCCCCACTGCAAAACACTCTAAGGGCAGGTGGCGTTTTTCTGTGTCTGACATCCCCCCCAAGCGTACACACACACAAACACAAACACACACACACACACACACACACAGAAACACATGCACACAAACACGTGAAAACACGCACGTGCAAACACACACGTTTTCTTATATATAACTAAATATTTAATAATAGCATATTGTTACCCATCTTATTAAGAAAAAAATGCCATTTAAGAGTCATTCAAGAATACACAAGGATTTAAATGCTGAGCTTTCACATTTATTTTTAGAAGCCCATAAAGCGAATCCAAAAAGCACAATCCATAATTCTACTTTGATAACCCAGGAAAAAGGTCCATAAATCAGCAAAGTCAATCCAGAACAAGAACTACACCAGCATAGGTCCACAAAGGCTGGGCTAGCAATAGATCATACAGAATTAAACAGAACATGAGAAACATCTCAGAAGCTGTATTGGAGTTACAGTGGATGGAAAACAAGGGGTACCTACCTCCTTTTTTCCCTTCTTTCTAGGTGTAATATCACAAATAATATCCAGCAATGGTACCAAAACAATAATACTAGTTAAAAATAAACCAGCAGAAAAAAAAGTATGGTTATACCAAATATTAGTCAACATTTTGTTCAATAGCAGTAGTACAAACTCATTAGCCAAAAGTGTACATGAACATCAAGTAGTCTGAGAATCCAGAAGAACACACTAACGATCTTAGGTGCAAGACAGCTGTGCAACAGCCCACATGCTGCAAAATCACAAAACACTGGCTTGGAAAACAACACATGCCCTAATATTTTGAGCCTTAACGTATAAGGTGAGAATTTTGTAAATGCTGTATGATTGTCCTGGGCTGTTCTCATAATACTTTGTAGAATTTCTGAGTGAAATATACAATAAAGGTTTAACATCGATTCGATCTCAATATAATTTGTGTGTTTTTTTGCTCTATTAAGCCACATAAAACACTTAAGGGACTGAGTGTTGTCCTATTTTCAAGATATGTAATTTTTGAGGAATAATAGAATTTTTTATGAGAATGGTATTTTCAAAGGGGCTGAAGTCAAGGTCAGAGCTTTTAAAGTGGAAGAGTGAGAAGAGTGCTGGTGAATGTTTCTGTGGTAAACGTTATCGATCATGCCCTTGCAGCCATTTGTCTCTCTCAGTCAGTTATAAAGAAAGCAGCTATGCTTCATCTAACTAGGTGACATTTAATGGAAGCTCACAGTAATGAAGGTCTGTGTGAGTGGTAACCTTTACAGCACACACCGAGCAGGTCTTCACCATGTTGTTTCTGTTGGAGGGAGAGCTTATTTGTGCAATTCTGATCAGTTGATGCTTTTAGGATTATTTTCTTCTGTTCCTTGGTTTGAATGCTACAATGTATTTGTGTTGACTCTATTAACCATTGCAACAATAATTATGTGCGTGCAGGTTTAATAAAATTATATCAGTGTCACCATTGTTATTGTAATTAGTCTGGACAGATATATAGAAGGACAGACAAACACATAGATAGATAGATCCTCAGTCTATATATTTACAATTTTTTAACTCTTTGATTATTTAGTTTGATTGTGTACTACATCAATTTAACTTTTGATATTATTAGTTGCAGTTGAAACTAAAAACTGAGACAAACTAGAAAACACAATATACTGTAGTGTATTTTCACCACAAAACACTGAAGAAAACAAAACATTTACTTAAATATTTGAATCTGGCTCTCAGGATGTTTTGCAAAACCTATTGGTGCAGCCTCCATGGTATCCTGTTTTGTTTTTGTTTAGGTGTACTGGATACACTTACACTTCCCATTGCCTGTGTGTGAGTGCCCTGTAATGGATTGGCACTCTGTCCAGGACCCTGCACATTGTAAGTGGTTAGATAAGGGATAGATGGACAGATGGACGAATGGATGGACTACTAATCAGAAGATTTTCACCATTACTATTTCGATGTAATATATGTTCAAATGTATCAGTAACCTTTTGCCCCAAAAAGTAGATAAATATAATTGTCACGGGGTACATCTACAATAACATTACCGGCCACTTGAACTGTTTGCATGGGGAGTAATTTGACAAGTGTGGGCCAATGTGGTTGTTACTGCCACTCCTTAATCTGCACATATTTTGTTGGTATGTCATGAAAATGGAGTCGCGCTGTTTTCTCATCACTTGAATCAACATTTATTTATTTATTTATTTACTTTATTTTATTTCCTGGCAAACTGAGAAAGCAGCTGCTGATGTGAAACACAGCACATGTGCTCCGGTATAAGGGCATGCCAAAACCCAGTCTCAATTAGCATAATTACTTTTGTGGTCCACTCGCATAAAATAATTAAAGTATACAATCAAAGCAGCAATGCGAGAAAAATGCCAAGAATCACAAGAGGTGGAAAGAAATGTGAGCCATTAACAACATCTTTTGTGTTAACTTGATTAAATTATAACACATGAACCTCATGTCATATATATATATGGATACACAGATGTATTTACTTATTTATTTGTGCATAGAGGATATTAGTTTTATTGTTTAATATTAATTTGTAACTCAATGTGTACCTGTATCTCATTTCGTGTTTTTAATTTTTATTTATCCTAATGATAGAAATGATTTTTTTTTTCCCTAAAGTAACACAA
This sequence comes from Chitala chitala, assembly GCA_025773905.1. Classification (NCBI taxonomy): domain Eukaryota; kingdom Metazoa; phylum Chordata; class Actinopteri; order Osteoglossiformes; family Notopteridae; genus Chitala; species Chitala chitala. The sequence goes on from JABJVR010001153.1 coordinate 11,799, forward strand.
CCTTGTATTCATGTAACAATATCAAATTAAATTTTTAGATGGCAAGTGTTTTAATTTATTTACCAAAACACAACATTTTACATCTGTAGTAAGATCGTCTAATGCATCTTTTATTCCACATTTTCAATGCTCATATACTGTGAGAAGTACCTGTGAATAAAGGACTGCAGAGGGGGTGGGTCTATGCCTGTTTGTAACCTACATTTCTTCACTCAGCAGAGCATCCCAGTCTGATGTTCTAACCATTGAGCCACCAGGCCACCTACTGCAGCTTCACAAAGACTAAAATCCTAAAATCACTGGGGAGGGGGGGGTTGCACTGTTAAAGTGCAGAAACCACAACCTTTTGAATTTTTCCTTTCTTGAAAACACAATGAACACTGCAATTTAACACACAGAAGATGTCTAATACACTCAGGTAGTTCTTCTGTGCTTTGTCTTTTTAACCCCATTTTGAACTGTGGAAACTGAATAGAGAACAGTGGTGTACAATTTTGCTACAAATATAAATGGCAATATTAAATTTCAGTCTTAAAATACTCTCCCCATTCCCTGAGAAGCAGTATTAGATCAAAAATAGTGGTGTTGGTCACAGCATTTATTAAACGTACATCCCCTGCCCAGGCGTTTCATGTGCTATACATGGTTTGTATGTGGTGCTGGGAAATCGTATGATTTCACTATTATCAAACAACAGATGTGTTACATCTGATCATTATTTTTCTTCTCAAAATGCTTTAAATTTTTCTAAGAGGGGTTTTAAAACTTCACAGCAGGCCCCCATTCTGTCTCTCTCTCCGTCTCTCTCACACATGTAAACACACACAGAATCTTTTGTATAGTGTTCACATGGAAACCATCCACAGCATTCACTGTGCACTCAGTAATCATGATATTCTTCGCTTTTATTTATTTATTTTTTTGTTTGTTTGTTTGTTTGTTTGTTTTTTCAAAACCTTAAGATGGGGAATGGATTTCACTTAGATCCATCAGACTTATAAGTCGCCTTAGGTCTGCAACGCAAAACTTCATGTATTTTATTTTATATAATATAAAACATTTTATTATAAATAGTATATTATTTCAATGCCTATAAACCAGTTTTGTGAATAAGATATGGAACAGTTAAAGTTTTTTTTTTTTTTTTTTTTTTTTTTTAATAATCTTAATTAAATAATGTGCATTGTCAGGGTGGTTATCCTTTTACTTAATTAAATGCAAAAACCCTAATTTATTGTAAAGATGGTCCTTGAGGTGTAATAGATCTATCTGACATCCCAGGCCTTATGTGTGGTCATCCTCTGTGCCCTCCGTATTTATCTACAGTCTGGAGGAAGACAAATCCCTGGTTTGTTGGTCCCTGAGAATCCCAATGGCCTTCTTTGGAAGTTGCTCTAAAATTAATTGTTCTCCTTACTTCAAACATTGATAAATTGTCCTTTTTTGCAAAGGTAATTTTAAAATTAGTGTTATGTTGTGGTTCAGATAAAGATGAAGGGCAGTGTATAACCAAAGGTAGGACAAAAACAAATAACAGGATGCTAAAAAGTTAAGTGTGCAGGCTCTGTATCAGCTAGGCAACAGATAGCTAATGTGAGCTCCTTTTGTTCCTGTGCCTGCCCCCATCCCCCTACACACACACACAAACACACCCACAGTAGAAAATAAACAGGACTGCAGTGTGCTGATAGGAAGAGTGGTGGGATCCAGGAGCTCACCTGCTCCTTATAAGCCTCACAAAGCCATGCTCTCCAGACATCTGAGTTTCCTTTCAAGACACGTTAGCCCTCCACAAGACTCTCCGGATCATAGCCCAGACTCAAACAATGATCTGGCACAGCAACCCGATCTTTTCAAACTACACTGCTAATAAAAAGCTCAGTAATGTGCCTTTCAGTATCATGTTCTTAATTGTCAGAGCAAATTTTAGGAGTTAATTTTTGGTTTGTGACTTACAAGTGAAATTCTGTGCTTGAGACTCATGTAAAATCAATATGAAGTGAGCATTTTATTAGCATAATAATAAAGGGGATGCTTTTCTTTTTTTTCAGTTAAAAACCATAGAGTGCAGAATTTGTGTATGCACTAATTACAAAATTTACAAATAAATATTGAGGGGTGAAACAACCTGGGCAAACATATGTTATCTGGGCAAAGTACGGTGAAATCTGAATTAAATTGTGGTTAATAAAAACGAATGGCAGAGGTCCAGAAATAACAATAGTCTGTACTGAAAATGATGTATTTGGCTGGATACACGTAAAAGACAGTGTTTATTTACATAACATCGGTGTAGTGTCAGAACACACATTGACAAAGTGTGGATATTGCTTTAATCTCATAAAAACACAACATCAAAAGTCAATGTAAACAGCTTGTGGATTTAGGCATGAAGTCAACAGCACAGGATGGTCTGTCTGGGACACGGACAGCACAGGGAAGGCACACTCACAGGGGACGTACGAAATTATAACAAGGTTGTCAGAGGAACTGCAATACGAGAAACAGAGTGAACCCCACTCTTGGTAATGAAACAACAAACAAAGGTTGTGAAAGACTCTTCTTTAGAAGGATCCTGACTGAAAAAATAGATTGAGCTATTAAAAATTTGCAATTAAAGACTGGTTAAGAGACAAGCTTTGATTCCAAGGTGTGTAAGATGTCACAGGTGGGGCTTGAATTTAGTTTTTTTGTTAAGTATTTCAATCCTAACTATTCAAAACAAATACAAAGTCACATATTTGATTCACATGTAAACAACAACACTAGCAGTATGTATCTAGTTAATCAAACACTGGTGAAGATGGCCCCTGTAAAGCTATACAAATATAACAATGTAGCCAAGACGCTGGATAAAACATATTTGTTTAGAAATCGTTTGTTTTAACAGCAAGCAGCATTTGGCAGTGTTTGTGAGGAGTACAAAGGCTAACACTTCAACTAATTCAACTATTAGGTGGCAATAATAAAAATATAAATTAATAAAAATATAAATGGTCCGTTTCATTGAGGCAGGTAGGGAAATGTAAATTGTCCGTAATGCAGGAGCATGTGTACTCTGCAACTGGTTGGGGTCCTGTCCGGGGTGTCCTTTAGATTGTGCCCTAATTAAATCTTACTTTACATTTTTTGTATTAGATACATTTTCAGTACCAGCAAACTTCCTTAAAGCTGGGTTTATCATTCTGTATATGTAATGACATTTCATTTATTAAAAAAAAAATTGGGCAGATTAATTTTTTTTTCAGTCTTTCTCACATGTCAAAACAATAACTAGTGGCAGAAATAGAAAATAAATAATTTTTAACAGTGACAATTTTGCTGCATCTGTTTGTGAGCCTGACAAGGCTATATTTAAGTACAAGTGACAGAGATGAGTTTATTTATGTTCAGATTGCATAAAACAGTTCTCATTGTAAAGTTGTAATGTTTGTTTAGTTATGGATTTTAGATGCAAATTATATAAGAAATATGGCAAACAATACTTTTTTGTGCTTTTTTTTCACTAACTGCATTAAGTATAACGGTTCGTTTTGCATTTGTTTGTTTGTTTGTTTGTTTGTTTGTTTGTTATGGATGTGCTTGACAGTTATTCTCAACAATAGTAATGCACTAAATAAATAAATCTGACTGCTATCTTGACGGAAAAAAAAGACATGACTTAGTTTTTGACTTGTATAATTCACCTGTAAATACATTTGTACAATTTTTAAAGGACCATTAACTTTTTTTTTTTTTTTCTGTTTTGGCTTTTAGAGTACAGTATGTTCTGAAAAAGTCTACATCTTATTATATTTTCCAATAATTTCATAAATACCTTGATGGTAATTATAAAAGAAAAATGAATAAGCAAGACTATGAAAAGCATAGCAGCACTGAGAAAATGTCAACCAGAATCATATGTAGTCCATTTTGTTAATTCAACATGTAAAATAATTATTAGAATTATGATTGCATATAATATGGTACCTGTGTATCATGTTAGATAGTAATATCTTTTAAAAACGGAATATCAAGACAAGCTCACAGCTTTGAAGTGTTACAGCTTGTAATTAGTACTCTAATGATTAAATAGTCCTGGTACATATACTCCTTTTACATTGACACAGAACTGTAATCTGAAATCATAAAAAATGAGAGACATACAGTAAATTGTTACTTGTAATTGAATTTTTTTTTTTGTTTTTGTTTAAGTCAACATGTTTTTATTATTACATGTTTTTGAGTTTCTGTTCTAGAGCAGAGACGGGTGATGGGACCTTTCATGAATAATGGATCGTTTTGTTCTGAATCCAAGAGACACATTCACGCTAACCATAGAATGACACTTCACCTGCATCACAGGTCCTCGACGTGAAGCGAAACGTGGCGTTAAAACAGCAACCCGCGTGGATGTGACTTTATTTGATGTGACCACAGACACTGCACATCGCAAACACAAAGGGGAGCAGCTCAACGTTAACACAGAGCTTAGGAGCTCTGTCATGTGTACGGGTCGGTTTGACTGTGCAAACCAAGCTCCCGCACACTGTGAGCCAGCAGAGGGTACGTGCATAGACACAGAAGACCTCCGTGTTCATCTCCAAGCCCCAGCAGACCCCTGCTCAAAACCGAACGCTGACTCCTTTGACCCTGGTTTGTGCTGCACCGTGCTGCTCGGCTGCAGGTCCATAAAGGGAGAGTGAGCGGACAAGGAGCACGGAGACCCTGTGGACACAGTGCCGTGTCTGTTTCAGCAGAAAACAGAAGGGAAGCAACCGATTCATCTCTATTAATGAACTGAGAGCACTGGTCCATTTCTTACGGATGTATGCCGACTGGGCTGAGGTGAAGATGTTACAACTACAGTTGAGTCTTTCTGTAGTTTTAAAATTATCCGGATAGACTATATTTGTTTAGTTCAGCTCAAATAAGAAGGGATTTGACAATATAATCAAAAATTACAAAAAGAAAACTAAATATTAATTTTTAAGAACAGGGAATATTTTGTGTTTGATGATAATAGGAGAGTGGACAATATGGGCATGACTGGTGTACATGGATCAGATCTTGGGGGGGCGGGGTGTGATACACAAATCAGATAATCAGATGTTTGGTTACCAGCACACATTGTCTGTGCCTTTTGGAAAGCAACACAGCAGGCCTAAGGTGTCAGGAGCAGAAATGTACCATGATGTTACATCACAAGACTTAAATGTTAAAGCCAGTCATGTCAGTTTCTCTAAATGGGTCATAATGTAACTCTTACAATACTTTCAGCAACGATGCTTACAATGTCATATTACAGTGTGTCCATCCCTGTAACATCACCATGATTTGAAATGGTTTCAGCTCCTTCTACACTCAATGTGCCTTTTCCTTATGTAAAACAGCCAGTGTGGAAAGGAGGCAACTTAAACCAAAATGTGCACATGCCATTATTATTTACCCTGTTCCTTTCAATTCTAACCACACCAAGAACATTGTATAATTCTCTTTCAACTCCAGTTGGATGTCAGCAATAAACTGTACATGTGCTTGGGACATATGCAACAGAGACAGAAAATGTTAATGGACTGAAATGAAACATTGATGTGTGCGTGTGTCTTATCGCTGTGGAACATCAGCAGGTGACGTTAAAGGCCACAAGGGGACTTTCGACAAAGAGAGCAGCGGGTCTCCTGTTGAGGTGACCTTCTTGGAAGCTTTCATTCACACTCAGCTTCCTTTGTTGAATCTGTTGTTCTGCAAGATAGGTCCATTAAAACCGCACATAGCACTACATAATGGGATGAAAAGCAGGACACACTTATCAAGCATTTCAATTTTCCGTTTTTCCACCTGGCTTTGTCATGCCATTTTCCAATGAGTGGATGAAGAATACACCAAGAATGTACACAGAGAGCCATTCAGAAGGACTCATTCACCAGCTTTTTTTTTATTTAAACATCTTAAGAATACATCCTTCAACTTTAAATGCATTGCATGTTGATAATAGCAAAACACAATCTCTAATCTTGTTTAGTAAAATGTTGTTTATTTACAATGTGGACTTTATGTTTTAACCAGACAGACATTCTGTATTTTAAGATATATGTTTAAAGGCTTTACCGTATATTACTCTGTGACCCTGAATGGGACAAGCAGTTGGACACTGGATTGAATGGATGACTTACATGACAGTGCTGCAAAGTAAAAATTATATTTATTTTTGCTATGAGCCTATAAAACGTTTTGTGTTAAAACACAAAACTGATGATATATATTTTTTTTTTGTATGGTGGCAGTAATATGCCGCTACATGTTCAGTGAAATGATCCTTGTGTTCTGATATTGTTCTAAGCATAATTGTCAGTTGGTTATTTTGTTAGTTTTACAAGGATAGATTTCAGTAAAATAAATGCAGGAATTTACAGGTATACAATAATAATAATAATAATAATAATAATAAAACTCCTATACAGTAGAGTGCTATTCTAAGATAGACCTTTTTCACATTTAGGCTGGACACATCATTTATGTAGTGCAAAACATTGTGCGTACAAGAGGGCAATTAATCAGCCAAGCACTGTAATCCTGTTATAGGTCCCTTGGAAATAAATCTCGATTGCTAATGTTCACATGAATAATCACAGTTTCCACGCAGGGAGAACAAATTGTGTAGGGGGCACAAAAAAAGAAAAAAAAAACAGATGAGCATTATTAAAAGGGGCAAAATATTAGGAGACCTCTTTATTTACCCTTCAGAATGAAAAATGGCCCAGGATTACACTCTATGTATGGTTACAGTCACCCATTCAGCCAGTTTGGTGTTGACTCATTGATCAAACTGAACTAATCCTGTTTAGACAGGCCCTGTGTCCCTATTGGCTAAACATTAAGGACAGGGATTTGCTACAACCATATCATAATGATTAATCACTAATTGGATTTAGTCAGCATCATTTAAACCTGACTTGAGGGTGTTTGTGTGTACTTTTTGAAATATGGTAAATACACACAACTGTCATTTAGGTGGGTACAGACTTATGTGACATAAACTCCTTCATTATGTCTTCACAGGTATGCAGGTCGTATCACCTGTGCAGGACATATTTATAAAGATGTGAGTAAACGACTCTGTGGGCGGGAAACTTTTGATCAGTTTGTAAAGGACTAATACCATACAGTGAAGTGTGTTAAAACAAGAACAAAGGGCTGTTTCATGTCAAAACTGGTGTATTAAAAAATAACAATCTGCATTAAAAATGTTGTTGTGCCTTACTATAATTATATATGCCTTTTACCCAAAACAGCAACAAGGAATAAAAGATTTAAAGGTTCGTACAAAGTTCATTAATTGTATTTATTGATAAACCTATTTATTAAAACAGTATGCATTACCTTTCCAAAATGAGAGAATTACATGGGTTTGTTACACTGTCATTTCCTCAGTATTATGTTTCCTTCCAGATTTATTTGTTCTGTAAATTGACAAATAACTGGTAGAATAATGTTAGAATATGAGCTATTCACGAGCAAAGGAGAAACATCAGGGAACTCTAATTTAATGGACTTTCTGTGAATACAAAAGGTGTTCTGTAAAACTGTTGAAGAGAGGATAATTAATTGCCATAGGATAAGTGATTCCATTAAAATTATTATGTACAGTAATATTTACACAGATGGTGTATCAGATTGAAAAAGGAAATGTATAGTAATAAAAGTTTTGGCAAAATGTTGCTGTCATTTTCATAGTACTGTATTCATGTGACAAACATCAGTATCACAAATATTATTATTCAAATGGAATCTTGTTTGTATTATGTATAGTGTGTCTTTAATTATCATTCTATTACTAATCAACACCATGCGGTGCTATACTTTATATACTAAATGTATTTATATCCATATATATTTGCTTGAGAATGGTTTTTAATATGGAAA
>JABJVR010001154.1:0-11944 GCA_025773905.1 Chitala chitala
ATTAGCCACACTGACGAGGGGTTGGGGGGGGCTGGGGGCTGGGGGCAAAAGGTGAACAGGATGATTGATGCAGCTTTTAGACCCCACTCTCCAGGCACACCAAACCAAATGTTTCTGTGTGTGCGTGTGTGTGTGTGTGTGTGTGTGTGTGTCTGTGTGTGTGGAGGGCTGGGGGAATGGACAGCAGCCGTACACAAAGGTTCACCGTCAGGTAATTATGTAAAGAAGCCCGGATTAAAGTAGCTGTGTGTGTGGGGTAGCAAAGAGCAAAGCGTGCAAACAGATCGCGAGAATGTAACTATTGACAACCGCCATCGCGTGATGGAATGTGTGCGCACAGCGTGGAGAAGCGCCCCTGGCTCTTACACTGGATCACTAGTGTGCTCAGCCTGACAGGAAACTTTTAGCAGGGGCCCTCCAAGTTGTCTTGTTTTCATTCAAATTACGATTTGGCCACATCTGAAGACTTATGCTGGTAACGGTCTGCTGACTTCTCAAATACACGTGGTAGAGTGTCCACAGGTAATGCAACGTTCTTCTTCTCAGTTGAGCCCAGGGCTACTGCTGTGACATCCTAGTTTTAACAGTAAACACCTAGGAAGTAGGAAAATACAAATCCGTACCTGTACTTTAATGCGTTAACAGACATGTAACCCTTACCATAAGAAAGACTGATTGCATTATTTACATTTTGTATCCACGGTTACTAATTAGAAATCCAACATGGTTTTGATCTTCAGGGACTTTGTTCATACTTAACAGGCATGGTGCAACTTTCCAGCATTAATTTTGCATGTGGTGGCAATGGTTTTAGTGAGAAGTGTCTGTTCAGCCAGAATAGTACACACCAGTAGAAGATCAGATACCAAGACCTACTACTGTGGTTGTAGTCTCCTGCAATCTCTTCTGGTTTTCAGCTGCAGGACCACAATACATACTGGCCAATCACAGCACAGCTATTACAAGTGCATTCGTTTCCCCATTTGGCGGTGTGTGATCATGCCTTTTCTCACGTTTTGCAGGTGACCAATTTGTGATTGCGTCCTGAGGCAGCGTGCAGGAAACCAGGGCAGAAAAAGGCAGTCGACAAAATGCAGAAAACGAATGTGTCATGAGCATTATCAGACCAAACTCTGCATCATCATTGGCCAGAAGAGTTGATTGTGTTTGGCTAGAAACACAGGAGTATAAATCACTGTGTTGCATTTGGTGGAGCATGTTGTTTAAATGTGCCACACATGAGCCATTGTACAGAAGACCTCATGAAGGAGGTGATGAAAGCTTTTCCTGGGTTTCTTCTGGATTCTTATCATGAGCAGACCACATCCTCTGTGTAGGTTCTGCAACTGGGTATTGCATCCTTGACCATCTGTACATGTGTCTCTCTGACTTCTCTGAGCATCTGAGGAGAAACATCTGAGCTGACAAGTGACCAAAATGATAACGTCTCCCTGTCCCAGTTCGGGGTCCTGAGATCGTCTGGGAAATCTCAAGGTTTACATAGAATACTCGGTGCACGGAAGCTTCCCGTTTTAGGGTTGCCTCCTCTGGCACAGTTTTACATTGAGTAAACAACCCCAGGGGGAGAATTTGGGTGGGGGGTGAGGGGGGGGGGTCTATAAACGAGATGCCCTAGATGTTATTTTGAGAGTTTTGGATGAAGTTCAGTCAGTTAATGCTTTTGTGACAGTGAGGGACAAGTGGTGTGCATGGAAAGAAAGTACAAGTTATGAGGCTGACGCTGACCCAGAAAATAAGCCCACACAATTGCTGGAGGCCCAGTATCAGAAGTGTTTTACTCCATCCTCTCATACTCTAACAGTGGCCCAAAGAACAGCCTTTATGTCCTCCCAGCACATGGAAAGTTCCTTCTAATGGCTGACTGCGGCTATGGCATGAATGCTGTTTTTCTGTGTGGTAGTAATTTTCAGAAAGATGCATCCAGATTGCCTGACTTGAGGCGTGCAGCCATGTATGAGCTGGAAAAAAGTCCAGACAGACCCTAGAGGAGTGAGGCACAGTTTTGGAGTAGAACTTTTGGAGAAGGAGAACACGAGTGCCAGTGGAGAATGTAAAAGCCTCCTCTCCCTGGCTGAAGGCAGACCTGTACCAAACCGTGCTGGAGAGCTACCAGGCAGTGCTCCATCTGAACCTCGCAGTTAACAGGTGGGGCCGTGCTTCTCTCTTCTCCTGCAAGCTGTTTCCCCTCTTTGAAGATTGTGTTCCTCGTAAATCACTGTAATTTGCATTATTTAATTAGCATTTGCAAATTAACACAGTCAGATGTTACCGCATTAGCCGAGATGTAACACTGAGGAAGCGTGACCCAAAGTCGCACGTTTCGTATTTCCCTCCACGTCATTTCTAAAGAACGTTTCTAACAGATTACACGAGACGTAGGTAATTGAGACGTGGCCACGGCTTTGTTATATTAGTAAATCATGGGAATTACATTGACGGCGATGACAGTGACTGGGTGGGATAAGTGATGATGGTGAAGATGAAGGTGACAGAATGTGTGTGTTTAGGCAGCAGAGCCCTTGGCTGTTTGATGTGATATCTCTGGTGACAGAAACCTTGTCAATGGAAGTTAAATGCAGATGAGGGATGAGGCCAAGTCTGGGAGGGTATCCCAGCTGTGAAAAGGCAGGGAGATCACCCCCCCCCCTTGTTGCACTGAGGGGACCATGTCGTTTTCTGCAGTGTTACTTTACCTTGGTAACCAAACACATACCTACACTCCAACACTCCCCAAAGCCATCACTGAACTCCCATCACAGTGTGGAACCAAAGAAACTGTCACACATGCAGTTGTGACCCAGGTGTGAGTGCTGAACCTACGACTCTTGCATATATTTGGCCCCATTCAGCTCTTTGGCAGAAATGTTCAGTTCTAAGACAAGGCAATCTGTACATTTTATTGACTTTTTAGAAGCATTGTTTCTTTTTCCACACCTCCTCCGCCGCTGTCTTGCTTCCTGTGCCGTACTGCGTACCGTAGTGTTTTGCGTAACGCCCACGTGTTGTGAGAGCGTGAGGAGCTTCTTCTTTTTGGAGATGCGGTGCTCATGGAGAATCGAGGGCTTGTTCGATCAGGCTGCGACATGGTTTCTCTCTATCACCTACAACTCTCTGGGGGAAGGGGGGAGGGGACTGGCTGCTCAGGACAACATCAACGAGTGGCTTTGCAAACTGCCTCATTTAGACAACGTTTTCACATCAGCCCCTGAGGCGGACGCCAGGGGGTCAAAATGTCCTCTGTACAAATGAGATTTTAAATTGACCTAGAAGTTTAAGACAATGCAATTCTTCACATGTGCTGTTTTTGCCTCTTTCCCATTTTGACATTAAATTTTCAAAGCATTAAATAAAGACAAATTATTACACTTAAACAAATTGCCTGCCCAATTATCAAATTACAGAATTTAAGCCTTAAATTATGATTAAATTATATCTTCTTAATTAACCTTATAGTTTACTTAGTCTTTCCTTTATGTTGCCTGGCTACATGTAACATGCATGCTGTTATCATTTTTGAGATAAATGAACATTTATATGTGGAAGAATTGCATGCAGGGATGAGGCCTGACCGTGTTTAAGCACTAATGCAGTCTTTACCTCCTGTCCCTGTTGCGAATGAATGGGTAACACCACTGTACTCGTCTGACTTTTGTGCGGAAGAGGCCAGAAGAGGCTCCCCATAAAACCAGAGGATGCGAACGCTTTGAACAGCTCCGCTCCTCTGTGAGACACAATCGGTATAATTAGGCTCGGCGTGCATGGTAATTGGCTAAACTGCTACATAAAACACAGGTCTTATCACTTATCCCTTGCAGGGGAAGAAAATTCCGCTTTCCATCACAGATCATGTTTTGTGATCAGCCGCGTATTTCTGGAGAGATTTAATAACTCCCCACCGTCGTATTTCAGTGAGCCGGCAGCCTGGAGCGGGATGCAAGGTTCAAAAACAAAACTGTAAAAGCAAGCGATAAACAGGCGTTTTCTTTTTCCACAAGTTACGACCGCCATTAAAGAAGCCCAGGTCGGAGGTGTGTAATGTAGTACCAAACAGTCGCAGATGCTGCCATCTCGCTAACACAGATACAGAGCGAAGAGTGCGCTGAGGCCCCGAGGGAAAGCCGGGGCCAGTCTTAAAACGCAGACACAAGCTGTAAATCATTCAGTTCCATTAACGCATAATAAACCAGAATTACATCAATTCCAGTTTAAATTCTGAGTTAAAGCCAATTAGGAAGATGTTGACGGTGTTGGTACTTCAAAGAGGGAATTTCCTTAGATTTCCTTAGGGGGGCACTTTAAGGATCTGTGACCTTGATGACGCTGCTGAAGGACTTACTGAACGTTAAAACGAGACCCTGAAGTTACGAGCGCAGCCCTTTGTTACCCCTTCAAGTCAATGACCTTCATATTACGATACCATCTTCCCTTTCCATAATGGAAAACTTTTTGGCATAAACCTCATTACCACATTCCATTTTCTGTCACTGTGACCTCAGCTTTATCAATTGACACTTCATTATATTTCATTATATGCAAACGGCTGTGCGCTTTTCTATGCATTAGAGCCCTCGTTTATCTGTTGGTAACATCATGCCACGACAGCTCCGACTGGGCTGCTGAACTGTAGATGCCTCGAAATGGTCTCTAATAAGATGTTTACCCTTCTTCCTGCATGTTCCTCTTCCGGGACTCAAATTTTAGGATAACACTCGGTGTGGTTTCAGATTGACTTCTGTGGATGCAGGGAGATCAATTCCATCGTGGGTCTAGCTAATTACCCCAAATCCCACTTGTCGGCTCAAGAGAACAGTCCCACCATGCTGAACTTGGCTGTTTTCTGCGCTGTTTTCAAGATGTTTCAAGGTACAAAAATAGCTTGTCAAAAGGAAGCGGCTTTGAAGAAGCAAAGTCAGAAAATAAGCGTCGTGATATTGATTCGTGACAGAATGACCCGTATAATCGCTTCCAGCATTCCTGCTGCGTATTCGAGATGAGCTCCCGCAAGTTGATTCCATTAAGACCTGCTACTGATGATTGCAGGCAAGACGCTGTGTTTTATCAGATCAGTTCCCCCAACCCCCTTCAGCCTGTCGTTGCATTATATCTATCCCTTCTTCTGTGCAGTGATGACTGTGTGGCTACACCTCTCAGCTCAGCTCAGGTGTCTTAATGGTAGAAATCTTACTTTATGCCTCTTGTTCTCCCCCTTGTTAAATTGTCACCCCTCCTCATCCCTTCACAAAGTAGCATGACAGGCAAAAACAGACTGAGGTTTTACAGTTTGAAATGGTGAACAGACTGAGGTGTTACAGTACGAAATGGTGAACATACTGGGGGGGGCACAGTACAAAATGGTGAACAGACTGGGGGGGATCACAGTACGAAATGGTGAACAGACTGGGGTGTTACAGTACGAAATGGTGAAAAATGGTGGCAAGCAGGTGACAGGTGGGAGGTAAACAGGAGTCACTGTCACTAGTGAGAGGGCTCAGGGTGATAGATTTCTCTACACACTTGGTGTAATATTTAAAGGAAAGGGTGAAGTGTTTTGTCAGTGCCTTGACCCAGTAACGGCCCTGAGCCGCTTGGTGCCCTAGACCAGATTACATTTGCGCCCCCCCACATGGCAGCACAATGCTTATGTGCTCTTCAGGGCTCCCCTACAGATGGACGGCACCCCTAGCATTTGCCCATACAGCCTGTGGCCAGGGCCGGCTTTACCCTGACCCTCCAGGTATAGCATCAAAGGCATGTAGACAATGTGGGTATCGATCCTATGGCTGTGTGATGGGGGGGCCACCATGATGTTACACACAGCTGCACCCGAGGGGGTCCAGCATTGAGAAGAAACAATGATGAAGTGAAGGTCAAATGGCCTGTGCTCCCTGGAGAGCTGTGCATGGCTTTTTATCTCAGAGAATGAAATTATATGGCGGCCAGGTGCGGCATAATTAATTGGACACTGGCTATTTTGTGGTGCTGGGGTACCGAATATCACAATGTTTATTAATTAAAAAGCATTGGAAATTCCAAAGAGGCCAATGGTCACCCTGAGATAGGTTTGTAAAAATAAGAATGTGAAAAATATGTCTCCCTATCCTCAAGAGCATGGATATTTAACTATAGTTCACTGCATCTATTGCATCTTAGGCAAAAGGTCGGCATTATTATGAAAGAGGCTCCAGAAAATGGATGATAATGGATTTTTGTGACAGAAACAATATCTTCTTCTGCCAAAAAAATGGATGAGTCCACAATCCAAACAAGAAGCTTTTAGTACAAAAGTTTCAGTATTTCTCTCAGTATGTGAAATGGAGGTTGCATAATGGTAGAAACTACAGTACATATTAGTACACATTATGTTATTATATTATTACCTGGATGCCTGTACCCGTATCTTTAGCTGAATCTCTTTTGATCTACCTGTAAGGGGAGGGCTTAGTGTTTGAGGGCGTGGCGAATGCCATCCATACCCCATGTTCTGCTAAGAGAGTGGTCATGCATTCATAGCCGAGTTTCCCCGGCTGTGGTGTGGCGTGCTAAGATATGTATTGGAACAACACGTCCCGAGGATGCGCCATTTTACACAGCAAGAAAAAGATGACAGATAAAATGGCTGTAAATTTAAGAATTCATCTGAAATTCTTTTAAACTGTGAATTTCACAAAGTAGGTGCTAAAATCAGGAATGGACAAGGAAGATGCCAAGAAAAATCCCAAAAGTAATCCAAATTTCTCCAGTAATTATTCAGACATATAAGAGAGTAAATTAATAAAACGTTAAACTAACGTGTTTGAGTCTGGAATTTAAAAAAGTGGTAATAAAATGGACACTTATATTGTAACCTTAGCAACGTCTGTTAAGTGGTCATTTGTAGCGTCTAATTTTGGGTGTAGGCCTGAGCAAAATGCAGTGTAGTGGTAAATTACTCCAGCAGGGTTAGGATGGGTTCGCCAGGTGTGCAGTGCTCTCACATTTCTGTCAGTTATGCAGCTGAAGTTAATTACCATCCCACGGCTCTTTACAGCGTGTTCTCGCTGACGCAAAGCCAGAACATTTGGTTTCCTCATAATTATACTGCGCTGTTAATCGATAAAATCCCAAAAAAGCTGAATGGAAAAACTCTAAATACAGCTGTTGAAACAACACGTACATGTTTTTGTATAAATAAATTTTAAAAAGTGATTAAAAACATTAAAACGTGAAATAAAATAAGTATCTTAATAATGATGCAATAATATTGTTTTCTTTCACTTTTAAGTGACACACACAGGAACGCAACTGCACCTGTCGGACTCCCAGCTCAGTAAAGACAGCGAGACGCTGCAACGCAAATAAAAACCTCCACACTTGCAAGCCGATTGATGTACAAACATAAAATAATGGAAAACAAAAGTTTAACATACCGAAATCCAATTATCAAAGTTAATTTCACTTAGGAATACCGTACTTTTATGTTTTAATCATATTTTCCGACATCTTTCGGTTTATGATGCATTGGTAAAATTGGGTCTTAATCATACGTCATTAGGGAATGCTGATTAATGAGGTCTCCAATAAAGCTTTTTAAGGCCTCTTTGGTACAACTGGCATAGTTTGTTTTTACGGCGTGTCCACCTCCTGGACAGCCCTCTGCACTGGGGCTCGGGTCCTGAGCGAGCTCAGCCAGTCCCCCCGAGGACACCTGGCGCAGGTGCGACCGCTGGGGAAGAGCGCGCGTTCACGCTTTAATTTCAAAGGATTCCGTGGACGGCAGTGGGAGACCGTTTGTGTGCAAGTGGCCGCGCTGCGAATACTCGGCGCTAGCCAAGTGTCAGTATTTATTTACGTCCATGTTCGTTTGCTGTCAAGCTTCACTCCTGGAGCAGGCGGCACCTGATAAACAATGTTGCGAACCCGTCACCTTGCGATGCGCAGCCAGCTTGCGGAACGGCACCGTGTCGGGCGTGTTCACGCCCGCGTGAGCAAGTACGGTGGAGTGCTGCCGATGCAAGCGCGTTTCTCTGCTCTCTGCAAATAATGGTCCTAGTATGGAGATTTCGACAAAAGCAACGAAGATTTGTACAGACACTGCTTGTAATGAAGCCGCACGTGTCTACAGTCTGTTTATCATGCTTTACGCAGAACGAGTTTTCTGTATATCTCTGTATATGAGCGCAAAAAGCATCGTATATCAGAAAACAGTCTAAACGTAATATAAGGTTTTAAAACCATATAGTGAAGCCCTGTAAATAATCAATGTATCATATGATTTTAAGGTAATTAAGCTAGTCCTCCCGCTGCGACTCCAGTGGGAACGTGTTGGGCTGATGGGTGGCGTGTGGTGAACCGTTCTGAATATGATCTTCTTGCCCTCCTCTCACATATTTCCAGCCATGTGTTTACACACCCGCGCGCTGACCGCGAACCCCTCCGGTCCACATGTCCATCACTGTACGTGTGAGAACTCATCGTCGCACGTAGTGTTATGTACTGCATCAATCAATCCGTGTAGCACAGCGCAAGACCTGTCCAGTCGCATGTGACAAACTTACCTGTAGTTATTACACAGCGTATTGGCGTTTGCCTGGGTGCCTTGCACTGTATTATAAACCCCATGTCTTTTGTTGCATGGAATCGGCTTTCAACTTGTCTGTAAAAACTGGCTACATGTGTACAAAGGAGTTACATACTCGAGTGTGTTTGTGTGTGTTATTTCCCTCTTATTTCAAAAAGTACTAACTCCAGCCAGTACGCGCCTCTGGTAACGAGATTCTGTTCTGTTTTCAACTTTAAAAGTCATATTACAATATTAATCATAAAACAAGTTATTTTTCTCACCACAAGGGGGAGCCTAACTATCTGGGTAATTGTGCTACATTCTCGTTCCAAAGGTGTTTCGCTTCGGTCTTTGATGCTTCCCACCGTAACGTTTTTGATGTACCTGTGCGTCTTTTTAGGTGCTGGGTTTTTATAGTACAGATGAAGGCACAGGTGACAGGAGATACTGAGGCCTAGATTTATAATTGAAATTTTAAACAACTGTTTAATCCAGCAATTTAAATTTAGAAGGCTGTTGATACACTTGATATTGTGGCATGGTTCTGAAGTCAGGCGTCAGTGGCACGTGCTTATCTGTTTTTTTCCTAATTAGAAATTGAAATTGGAATGGCACGCGTGTTTTGTCAGCAGCCGCACGGAATATTGAAATATAGCGCGGACTGCAGAGCGTAGAGTCTCTTCTCTAACGCTACGTCTCCGGGGAGTTAATGCAGCTTCGGTTCTTCTTCATTAAACACTGGAAGATTATCCGCCAAGGTCTCCACGGCAGCCGCGTCTCCCTACATCCCACTCCTTCAGATGTCCCTTTACGTGTCCGTTTTCTACAAGCAGCAGCGCTGGACATCACCTTCTCATTAAATGGTGGGTGACTGCTTTTTCTTTGGACATCCTTGTGTTTGCCAGCTGTAGTGGTTTGGGAAAACAGCCGGAATGGTCTTTGCTACAGCTGGCCTGGAGTCGTGTTGGTCAAACTTATAGCAAACACACGCCGAACTAAAATACCATTCCCACCCCCTACCAATTACCAAATGTCACCCCCCCACGACCCCCCAAGTCCCATGTCGTTTCCTGCTTCTATTCTTTAGAGACAGCTTGCTGAGGGTTTAGTATTTAGGGTTGAGGAGCATCGATGGGGTAAACAGTGATTAAATATAGATCATCGTCCCCAGTGCCAATTTGCTTGGTAATGGAGAGAAATCCCTCGAGGGTATTTCAGATGGGATTAAGAATTAAAAGAGATATGGCAGTGTGCTCTTCAGTAATGCAAATGCGGGGCAAGACGTACACCCAAATCATCCGCGCTGTTTTCTTCCACCTTGGTTATAAACTGACGGCTTTATGTGGGGATTGTGTGGCAGAATGTACGTTTAATAAGAGGTGCGGGGGGGCTTATTCAAAGACCCCCCCTCCCATCAGCGTTAATTGCTCAGGTGTTCAGCCAGAATCGTGTATGTGTGTGAGAGACTCATCTCGTTTCAGTAGGGCAGATGGAATGGCAGTGTGTCCTCATCTGTCTGTGCGCTGCGAGCTGGTTTTCTTACCTGTGGGAGCGACAGGGGAGGGTGTGACATCTTAAAAACCACTCTGTCCTCGCGCCTGTGCGCGCAGGTCTTTAGGTGTCATGAGCAGTACATCTGGACATATTTCTAGCTCCATCTCCCCAATAACATGCGCTTTTATGAGTCGCATTACTCAAATTACAATTGCTGTTTGAACATGGTTGTTTAAAAGCGCGTGTGAAACCGCGGCTGTTTTTCTTGGTAACGTAAGAGTTTTTCCAGTGACAACTAAAAGAAAGGAGATTCGATCGCAGCAAAAAATTCACGTTTCTGCCTCCGCTGGGTGAGCTCTACTGCATTTAAATGGCAAAGAAGCGCACAGAAAAGCGAAAGTGAAATATGTGTAGTGGGAACACCAAGCCACGGCCCCAATCCTGAGCGTACCACCATCGCAATTCATGCACCCAAAATAAAGACAACTTCTTATCGAACGGCATTACAGCCCCCCTAAATACAACACATCAAACGCCTAAATGCTGACGGTGTGAAAACACACGTGTGCAGCATCACCACCCATGTGTATCTGATTAACCACGTGCCTGTTCTCTAACAACACTAAAACGCAGTTAAAAAGTTTTACCTTAATTTTCATTATCAGTGGGGTGGGAGCTGGAAAAGCACCCCCCCTCCCCAGGCCGAGTTCAACCACCATCAGCTTGTTATTACTTATTACAATGAAACGTTTGAAATTGGGCACAGTTCCGTAAAGCCCCATGGCTGGCTGCCTCTGGGCTCCACGCTCCACCAAGCTCGCCCCCAAGTCCCACTTCCATTTTTTTTTTTTTCCTTGTAATGCATGAGGAGAATTTAGGTACATGCATAACTGCATGCTCTGGACAAGCCTCCCAACCAATCAGTGGATCCAGCTCCACTTTTATGGAAGACAGAAAATAAAGTCCCAAAAATCTAAGAAAATGTACACGCAGCCACTATAAATCGTTGTACATCTTAACACGTGGTCTTTTGGAGAATGTGTCTGCAGTGTAGATGCACCTGTCTTTAGCTGTGATATCTCTGTCCCTGAGTGATGAGTGGTGTGTGTGTGTATGTGTGTGTGTGTTAAATGAGAGGTGAAGTCAATATGTTCTAATGTTGGTGTGCGTGATAAATACGAGGGGGGGGGGGTCCCTATTTGTAATGCTGCTTGTGCGCCTGATTATTGAGAGGTGAGTTCTACATAAAACCATTTATTAAACTGATGGATACTTAGAGGGTGACATTTACTCCCCATTTGGCTCTTTACACACTTGTATGTGATTCTTTGGCCTCAGGAGAACAGTTGGTACAGCTGTGTTTTTATACTGCCTCTTAACTGGCTTATTTACTTTTGCTGGGTTAACATTTACTGCCCTTGGTGTCAGTCTGTCTTCCTGGACTTTGGAGTGTGTGTGTGTGTGTGTGTGTGTGTGTGTGTGAGAATGGTTTATTTTTTTTGCTACAAGAAGCACAGAGGTGTGAACGCTCAGAAACCAAGGATTATGGTCTCTGGTCCATGCTGATGTGAAGCTACTGTGGACTGAAAACTTTGTGAAAGATGATGTCAGGTGGATTCCCTGTTGGTTGAAATAGCTGGCCTGCTTTTGGAACAGTATAATTGGTCAGAGTGTGAGACCGCAGGACTTTTGACAGTGTCAGGAAGGAGATGATGGAAGTGTGGGTAATGATGTAGGGTAATTGTAGTGTCAGTTTTTTTTTTTTTTTTTTTTTTTTTTTTTTTTTTTTTTTTAATTTTTGTTGGGGCCTTTGCCAACCACCAACAACAACAAATTTTAAATTAAAAATGGTGGGGGGAAAGGGTAAAAATAATAAAAACATACACAATT